>SMDT01000961.1:0-121984 GCA_005392925.1 Aquilaria sinensis
GGACGTGTCCACCATTTTTCCACAGCGGTTGACACGTGGTGCTTTGCCATTGGAGGAGAGTCACGTCGATTACAGAGGGCACGCCTTTTCAGGTGCAGAGAGCAGTTACGGCGACGGTTCGCCTCCAAAGGGTACTTATGACGATGTTTCGGTTACCCACCTCTGGCTTTATAAATAGCCCATTCCATCATAAGTTCCCTTTGCTTTTTCTTCTGCTCTTTTCTCTGCTTTGCCCCTGTTCTTGCATTTTCTTGCTTTCTGTGGCGGAGCTACCTTAATTAGAGCTTTTTTCCAGCCAACTTTCACGATGGCGTCCTCAGATTTTGGCAAATCTTTCGGTGGGTTTTTGTTTTCCAGTGTGTTTTGATCCCTCTGTTCTTTTGAGTTTTTCTCTGGAAACTGTTTTCTTCCGTTTTCAAACTCGTTTTCATGTCGAAAATGCCCATTCCTGAGAGCTGGCAGCCTCTTTTAGCCCATCCTTGTTGCACCACCCCTGCAAAGTTAGAGAGGTGGAAGAAAAAATTCTTTCTTCCCTCTTACGCCATTACTAGGCTGCCTCGTTCTAGCCATTATGCTTTTTCAAACCATAGTAAGGAGGTTACCGTTTTCCGAGCCCAGCTGAAGGCCGGTCTTCGGTATCCTCCCCCGAAGATGGTGTGCGAGTTCTGCAAATTTCATGGCATTGCTGTGAACCAGCTTCCCCCGAACTCGTTCTACTATTTTAACGCCTACCTCTGCATGTGTGGCATCTTCGGGATAGAACCCCATTTCATAATCTTTATGCAGTACTACAAGGTCTCTGTGGTCCCGAAGGGTGGCTTCTATTTCATGCTACCTCGGGGGTCCGGGAGCAAGAAATTCATGTTCACCTTCGCCACTAAGGATAGCTGGCGGGGGTGGCAACTGGCGGGGGTGGCAACAGAAGTTCTTCTTCCTGAAGATGGACGAGGCCTGGTCGTACGTTCTGACCAAATGGGCTCAGGGAACACTGGATGTGGACGTTGTTGATCCGAGGATGCTGCTGACCCCAGAGTTGGCTCCCGTGTTCGCGGATTTCGACGCCCGCATTCGGGCTGTCTCTGACTGGGATCCCGAGGTCGCTCCGCGCGCCCTTTACCCTTTTCCAATCAACTGGAAGTTGATGACCGAAGAGGTCCTTCGGGAACTAAAGGTGGTAAAGGAGCACGAGACTGACCTCGAGATGCCAGCTCCTGCCATCGCCGGGAAGGATTCCTGGTTGGTCAAGCTTCTTAAGGAGGAGATTTCTTTCGAAACGCTTGTCGAAAGTGAGTCATCTTCTACTCCTTTGCTGTTTTTTCCTCGGACTTACGCTGATGTTTCTCTCCTTTTTCAGAGATGGGCGACGGTACTGCCGCCTATTACAAGTCCCTTTTCACCGGCCAAGTGGAGAAGGGCGATCAGACGAAGAAGGCGGCTTCCCGAAGGCGGAAGTCTACTGGCGCGGGGCCTTCGAGGAAACGGGCAAAGAGAGCTACCCAGGTTCCTCTAGAAGAAATTCCCGAGGAGACTGCCGAGGAGCCTGGGACAGCCGAGATTCCGGCGTCTGAGACTGCTGCTTCCGAGGTCCCTTCAACCGACGTCCCTCCTCAAAGTCCTACTGCGTCGCAGGCCCTCCTTGATGTAGTGGTAGAAGTACCTTCTGCCGAGGAGCGGCGCAGGCGGAAGGGCAAGGGCATTTCGACCGAGGAGGCCGAGGACTCCGAGGACGTCGTTGTCGAGGTTCCACCAGGTTTGTTTCCAGACAAAGTGTACTTCCTTTGTTTTTTCTGGATTGCCTTCTTTGTCTTTAATCTCCTTCTCATTCTTGCCACGCAGGGGAGTTGACTACCCCTGACTGGGCGGCCGAACATGCTCGGAAGCGAGCTCTTCGGGACGCCAAAATCCCGCAAGGGAAGATACCAAAGGAGCCTTTCTGGACGTTCACGGAGGACATGAATTTGTACTCCGAGGACTGTCCTCAAATGGCGAAGGAAATTTCGAAGGGGGTGCTTACTGAGGCCTCCTTCAAGGCTATAGCGGCGGCCCATCCGGGGGATAACACTCTCGCCGCAAAGATCACCGAGCATGCTGCTCAGGTATATCCTTCACAGCTCTTTCCCTTCAATTTTTTCCTAAGTGTTTGGCTCTTACTGACCTTGCGTTTTATCTTTTTGCAGCTGCTGGGGTACGCCGGCTTTCTCCGAGTTCGGGTGGCCAGGGAGGTTGCCTTCCGAACTTCGGCCACTCAGACCATGAATGAGGCGAGGATCGCACTCGCGGAGTCGGCCGCCAAAAACCAGCAGCTGAAAGAGGCTGCTGAGAAAGAAGTGACTGCCCTTCGGGAGGAGTTCCGGAAGGAAAAAGAAGAACTTCAAAAGGCTTCCTCCCAGAAGATCGCTGACCTCGGTGATCAAATAAAGGGGATGCTCGCCGCCAACGAAGATCTTCTCAAGCACAAGGCTGGTTCTGACAGCCTTATAGTGTCGTTGACGAGTGAGAATAACACTCTCCGGGCTGAGGTCGAGTCTTTGAAGAAGGGGTCCAAGGGGACGTTGGAGATAAAGGCGCTGAAGGAGGAGATTGCTGAACTGAAGGACGACCTTGACGACCTCGAGCTTGATAAGAACGAGTCTGATCAAATGGCCAAAGTTGCCTTTCAGGACGGCTTCTGCCTTGCTCGTCACCAGGTCCTCCAGAGGTTCCCAGATCTGGACCTCTCTTTTCTAGAGGCTCTAAACATTCCTGGGGGACCTCGGTGGGAATGGTCCAAGGTCGAACATTTGAACCTTCCTCCTTCAATTCCAGCGCGAAAGGTGGTGGAAAAGGGCGGGCCAGCGAGTGGCTCTCGGGACGCCGCGAACCCTTAGGCTATTTTTTAGGGCCCCTTTTCCTTCCCTTCTATTTTGTATTCCTTCTTCGGGCACTTCTTTACTGTAAAGCAGCTTTGCTCTTAATGAAGATTTTTTGGCTAAGTCTTTTCTTGCAAGTTTCTTCATTTCCATTGTCCCGAACACGTTCGCTCAAGAGACTTCGGAAAACCTGCGATCAAAGAAACTTTTTTACCTTCCCTTGGCCGAGCTTGTTCGCTCCAGAGGCTTTTTGGAAAGTCTGAAAAATTTGACTAAGTCTTTTTGCAGGCTTTTGCATTTCCATTTTGTCCCGAACACGTTCGCTCGAGGGACTTCGGAAATTCCTTAGTCAAAAAATTTTCCTTCTTTTCCTTTTGTCCCGAGCATGTTTGCTCAAGAGACTTAGGAAATCTTTCGAGAGTTGTTTTCCGTTTTTCCCGAGCGTGATGGCTCAAGGGACTTCGGAAAACTGTCTCTGCGCTTATTTCGGCGAGTACTTCTGCGACGTTCTTGTTTCCCATCTTTCCCGAGCATGATGGCTCAAGGGACTTCGGAAAACTGCCTCTGCGAGATTTCTCCATCTTTTCCCGAGCGTGATGGCTCAAGGGACTCTGGGAGGTCAATCTGCGCTTTATTACGGCGAGCATCTTCGCGGAATTCTACTTTGCACAATTTTGGATACTTAAGAACTTTCCTTAAGAGCATTCTGTACTTACAATTCCTCCGCTTCATCTTAGGCGTAGAATTTTTTCAAGGCGTCTGAGTGCCAAGTATTTTTCAATTCTACGCCTTCGGCGTCGCCAAGTTTGTACACGCCTTTTCGTACTTCGGCGAGAACCAGATAAGGTCCTTCCCAGTTTGCGCGAAGTACTCCGTGGGACGGCCTTCGGGGTGCAAAGTCAGCCTTTCGGAGAACGAGGTCTCCCTTCTTGATTTCTTTTGGCCTGGCCCGTAAGTTTACAGCCGCGGCCACTCTTTGCTGAAAAGCTTTTCTTCTCAGCTCGGCTATTTCTCTGTGTTCGCCGACGAGGTCGAGCTTGGTTCTGAGGCCGAGGTCGTTTCCACCTTCATCAAATATTTGCACCCGTATTGATGGTCTGACTATCTCGACTGGGATAATGGCCTCTGTCCCGAAGACTAGTGAAAAGGGAGTTTCCCCTGTGGCCCTTCGGGGCGTCGTTCGGTAGCTCCACAATACGCTTTGGAGTTCTCCTGGCCATTTCCCTTTTGCTTCTCCCAGTCTCTTTTTCAGGCCATCTTTTATGGTCCTGTTCGATACTTCCACCTGCCCGTTACTTTGGGGGTGAGCTACTGGGGCGAAGTGCATCTTTATTCCGAGGTCGCTGATAAATTCCTGGAATCCTTTGTCTATGAATTGGGATCCATTATCAGCTACTAGTACCCTCGGTATGCCAAGTCTGCATACAATGTTCTTCCATACGAACTTCTGCACTTCTTTTGCCGAGATAGTTGCCAGCGGTTCTGCCTCGACCCATTTAGAGAAATAGTCCACTGCTACAACGCAGAATTTCACGCCTCCGGGTGCTGTGGGGAGTGGCCCAATAAGGTCTATACCCCAGACTGCGAACGGCCAAGGATAGTCAGCCGAACTTACCGTTTCCGAGGGTGCCCTCTGGATGTTCGCGTGTCTCTGGCAGCTACCACATTTCCGGACGAACTGTCTTGCGTCCTTTCTCAGGGTAGGCCAGAAGTATCCTTGGTGAAGTATCACCGCTGCAAGGGCATCAGTTCCGATATGTGAGCCACACATGCCTTCGTGGACCTCTTCAAGGATCATTTCAGTATCCTCTTCAGCCACGCATCTCTGCAGCGGGTTTGCATATCCCTGCCGGTATAACTCTTCACCAATCAGGAAGAATCGGCCGGAGCGTCTTCGCAGTCTCGCAGCGTCGCCGGGGTCTTCGGGGAGCATATTTTCTGCGAGGTATCTCTTTATGGGATCTTTCCATCCTTTTCCCGAGGTCGCTATGCTCAGCACTGAGATGCTCGGATGGTCTAGCACCTCGGTGTATGTTTTCGACTTCGCCAAGCAATCTGCCTCAGTGTTATTCCGCCGAGGTACATTTTCGATCCGTACGGCGTCAAACTCTTGGATGAGCTTTGCTACCAGCTCGTGGTATTTTGCCAAGGTTGGGTCCTTCGCCCCATAATCTCCTGCCGTCTGCCGAACTACCAGCTGGGAATCGCTGTGAGCCTTTAAGTTTCTCACGCCAATCCTTCTGGCCAAGCGTAATCCCGCTATGAGGGCTTCATACTCAGCCACATTGTTAGTGACGCTGAAGCTGAACTTGATAGCCTTCTTTACCGCTAGGCCTTCGGGTCCTCTGATAATTACTCCAGCTCCCTGGTGTTCGGATCCTGAGGCTCCGTCTACATGCAAGGTCCACTCTGGCTCACCTCCGTTTGGATCCAAATGGCTTTCCTTAGTGGTGGGTATTTCGGCGATGGGTCCTCTGATAATTACTCCAGCTCCCTGGTGTTCGGATCCCGAGGCTGTGCAAGGTCCATTCTGGCTCACCCTCTTTTGGATCTGAATGGCTCTCCTCAGTGGTGGGTATTTCGGCGATAAAATCTGCCAGTGCTTGGGCCTTTATGGCCTTCCGAGGCTCATATATGATTTCGTGCTCGCCAAGCTCTATGCACCACTTGGAGAGCCTTCCCGAATGATCAACTCTCTTCATGACATCCCGTAGCGGTAGACTACTTCGGACGATGATGGGGTGAGCCTGAAAGTATGGTCGCAGCCTTCTCCCTGCAAGCACCAAGGCGTATATAGCTTTTTGAAGCAAAGGGTACCTGACTTCGGCGCCATGCAGGGATTTGCTGATGTAATAGACCGGCCATTGCTTTGGCCCTTCTTCTTTCACGAGGACCGAGCTTACAGCTTTCTCCGTGACGGCGAGGTACAAAACGAGGGGCTCTCCCTCCCGAGGTTGTCGCAGAGTCGGCAGGCTAGCCAAGTAGACTTTGAGTTCTTCCCAGGCCTTTTGGCAATCTTCGTCCCAAGGATGATCATTCCTTCCGAGGTTGCCTTCCATTTTTGCTGCCTTTGTGAGGACTTTGAAGAAAGGTCGACACCTATCTCCGTACCTGGAAATAAACCTGCTCAGAGAGGTTATTCTTCCGGTGAGCCTCTGCACGTCTTTGACTGTGGCAGGAGTTCGGAAACTCAAGCAGCGCCTTAATCTTCTTGGGATTAGCGTCAATGCCTCTTTCGGATACCATGTACCCAAGGAATTTTCCCGAGGTTACCCCGAAGATGCACTTTTCAGGATTGAGCCGAATCCCGAAGGCTCTGAGCTTTTGGAAAGTTTCCTCTAGGTTTGCAACATGATAGCCAGGCAGTTTGCTCTTGACTATCATATCATCAACATACACCTCCATGTTTCTCCCCATTTGGTCTTTAAAGACCTTGTTCATCAACCTTTGGTAGGTGGCTGGCCTTGCATTTTTTAGCCCGAAGGGCATCCTGATATAGCAATATGTTCCTCCCTCGGTGATGAAGGCAGTCTTCTCTTCATCTTCGGGGTCCATCCTTATCTGATGGTAGCCACTGAAGGCGTCTAGGAAACTAAGGAGCCCATATTCGGCGGTTGAATCTACCAGTTGATCTATTGGCGGCAGAGGGTATGAGTCTTTTGGGCAAGCATCGTTCAAGTTTCTGAAGTCGATGCACATCCGGAGTTTGCTGCTACCTTCGTTTGGGGCAATGACCACGTTGCTTAACCATTCGGGGTACTTCACCTCCCTGATGACTTCGGCGTCTAACAGACGCTGGACCTCAGTTTTGACAAAGTTGCTCTTGTGGGCCGAGATGCTTCGTTTCTTTTGCCGGACAGGTTTTGCTTTCAGGCTTACTTTGAGGCTATGCTTTATTATGCCAGGGTTTACCCCTGGCATATCTTTCGGCGAGTAGGCAAACAGATCTTTATTTTCCAGCAGAAAGGATACAAGGTTTTCCTTGTCACCTTCGGCCAAGCTCTTCCCTGTTCGGGTAGATTGTCCTGGGACAAGATCTACTGCTTCCGTTTCTGCCTTTGCGGGATCTTCTCCTTTGCCTTTCTCCTGCGCCTTTGCCTCCACCGTTTGCGTAGAGTTGTTTGCCGGAGCCTTTCGTGCTTTCACAAACACCTTTCTTACCTCGGCCTGGTCTATGAAGATCTCTGCATCTCCATCCTTGGTGGCGAATGTGATAGTCAAGTACTTCACATCAGGGCGAATGTGCAGGTTTCCCTGTGTCTGCCTTCCAAGGATGGCATTGTACGAGGACGGGACGTCCATGACGATGAATCTTGCCATTGTGGAGGCGTACAACTCAGCTACTATGTCTACCGAAGTCCCTTTCATCATCAGCGGGAGATCGATCCATCCGAGGACGGGGAGTTCGGATGGTCCAACCCCAAAAGTGGGCGAGGTGACAGGCTTTAGTTCGCTGCTGGAGATGCCCAAGCTCGGCAGTAGGTGCGAGAATAGGACGTCAGCATTTGAGCCATCATCAAGCAACACTCTTTTGACGTCCCAGTTCCCTATTCTCGCCATAATCAGCAGCGGATCGTCGTGGGGGAAGACGACGGTGGAGCCATCTTTGCGAGCCAGCTTCTTTGATGGACTTTGATACTCCATGACTGCAATTTCTCTGGCTTTCCGCTTTCTTTCCGAGGATGGGAGCCCCGTGGTGATGGTTTGGATAACCCCTGCTGGAGGTGGAGGTCGCCTTTTTGGACTTCGGTTTCTCCGCCTGTCGGAGTCGTAGTCCTCGTCTTCGGCCCTTTCTTCCTCCTCTTTTCTGCCTTTTGGGGAGGGCATCCGCAGGTATTTGCGAAGTTGGCCCTGTTTTATCAGCGACTCTATGTACTTCTTCAGCTGGAAGCAGCCTTCGGTGTCATGACCGTGGTCGCGATGAAACTGGCAGAACTTCTTTGCATTCTTCTTATTATCGGCGGTCATGGCCCTTGGCCGCCGAATCTGCGTCCCTTGCCTTTCCAGCGCCATGAGGATGTTGGTCCGTGTGGTGCTCAGGGGCGTGAAACTTTGAGGCTTCCTTCCCCGCATCCTCCGAGATCGTCCTGCCTGTTCGGTAGGATTACGGGCTTGCTGATTGGACCCTTCGGCGCGGTGGTTGTCTGACTTTGGCCCAGCCATTCTCAGCTCCTCGGCTGTCATGTGCTGTTCGGCCCTTCGGTAAAATTCTCCGAGGGTGTCCGGGGGGTCCTTTGAGAACTCGTAGAACAGCTGTGAGTCCCGCCGAAGGCCCCGTGTCATGGCAAGAATGCGGATTTCGGGCCGAAAGTCTGGGACGCTCAGGGCTTCCCTGTTGAACCTTTCGACATAGTCTCGGATGGTCTCTCCGTTTCTCTGCTCTATGTCGAACATCTGGACAGGCATCTTCGCTGTTGGCCTGCTCCCAATGAACTGCTGGGTGAAGGCTGTGGACAACTCCTGGAACTCAGCGATGGTCCCCGGAGGCAATGAATTGTACCACGCAGTTGCTGGCCCTGTGAGGGTGACTTCAAAGCATTTGCACATGGTAGCGTCATCAGCACCGTGCATTATCATGCTGCATCTGTATTTCGTCAGATGGGCCTGTGGATCAGTGCGGCCATCATATATCTCCAGCCGAGGCACTCTGAAGTCACCTGGCATGGCTGCTTCAGCGACGGCACGAGTGAAAGGGGAGTCATCTTCGCAGAAGGTCCCCGAGAGTCTGGCCCAGACAGGTTTTCTGGCCATTTGCTTCTCCACTCTATCCAGCTGTGCTAGTATCCTCTCCATAAGCACTGTGGCGCTAGGGCCTTCTTCAGGGAATGGAGATCGCCGGCGCCTCTTCGGGGAACGAGTTCGGCGCTGAGGGGACAAGGACCTCGCCTCAGGCGACGAACTGCTTCGCTGTGAGACTCTCGGTCGCTTGGACCCGATTTGTCCCACAGGCCGTTTCCCGAGGGCTATATCTTCTGTGGATGATTCTTCGCGAGGGTCTCCACTCCCCGAACTGCGATGTGTAGACTTGGGGCTTCTCTCCCGAGGGCATGTCGGTGAGGGGAGTCTCTGGGCCCGTGCTTGCTGTGGCCACCTTCGGTCGATCTGCTGGGTCATTTCAGCAACGACCGAACGCTGAAAGTCCCTCAAGAAGCTCATGGTGACTACCAGAGGGCGGTCTTCCTCAGGCGCAGAAGTCCCTGGGAGTGTTTGCTCAGCAGCCGGTTGTGTCTCAGGCGCGGACGGGGACTTTGGGAGCCCCTTGTCCTTAGAACGCCGAGTTTCAACGACGGCGATCTCAGAGCGGGTTCCCACAGACGGCGCCAAATGATGGCCAGGGGCCTCATCGTTTAGAGTCATGATGACTGGTGGAGAGACTTCTGGGAGGAAGAACGCCTGGTGGATTGGATCGCCCAAGGGAGAGTGCCTGAAAGCTCCAGAAACAAAGGGTTAGGAGGCCCCCGGAATGTTTTTCCGGGGGGGGAGCCTCCGACGCCCAAGTCAGTGGTGGCTGAGAGAAAGGCAGAGAAAATAGCACAAAGGGCTGAGGAGTCTCGCCTGGTAATTTTCTCAGAGTGTGGGAGCCGTATTTTTTTGGGGGCCAACCAACCAACCTCCTGCCAAGTATTAATTCCTGGTATTTATAGGAGCGCCTAGCCCGTTCAGATCACGACACGTGTTCGGTCGGATGTTCCTGAATTTCTGGGCATAGGAGACAGATAGCTGGTAGCAGGTTGCCTTGAGCCATGTGCTGAGACGGGCCATGATGTGATTTTGATGGCGTCAGCGTGGCAGAGCGCCTTTTGAGGCGGATTGTGGCGTCTGTGAATGGATGTGTCAGAGGCTTCCTTAAATGCTTCCATAAATGCTCCTGCCGTACTCCCGAGGTCCCTGGGTGAGGTCGTCCTTTGGTACGGACAGAGCCTCTTCGGGAAACAAGCCCTCAGTTTGGGGGTTCCCAGTTTCAGGGAGTTCCGCCTTCGGGGATATCATGTTCGGCTCGCTATGTCTGGTACCGCTTTTCCGAAGGCGATCTGTTCACAACCTTGGGGGGGCGAGTAGTGTCCTCGGGGTTTCCTGCCGTGCCGGGCTCGGAGCTCTTCGGCTATCTCCCGAGGTGCATGATCACACCTTTTCTCGGGTAGCGCCAGCTTCTTCTGGCCATTCTTGTGGCAGGGACTTCGGCCAGATAGAGGCGATAGCGTTTGGCTATCACAAGGTACACTAGCACACAAGCAATACCCACACAACCACAACTACTCAAGCTAAATATCCTTTCCTGAAACACAAATGTATGGGCAGTGAGTACAACTTACTCAGTAGAGTTCATGTTTCAACTGACTCATAAATGAGCCTATTTAGTTAAGTCTGGGACTTAACCTCCTAATAGCTCAATTAACCTTCAATTTAAGACATGAAGACACGAAGATACAAGATATAAAATACATAAACTAAGCTAACCGAGACATATACATATCATAATCACTACCTAAAATTGGTTAGCACACACAAACAAACAAACAAGCACACATTATACTCACACACACCACCATTTGTCTCTCGGTCGAATACTAGCAAGTGTCCAAGCACCATAATTGGTACTTCCTTCTTCATTTGCACACACACCAATCCACTAGAGCTCCGAATTACATAGTAAGTTGGCCTAACTCACTATGAATTCTAACACTTGCTATATACTTGATTAGCTAATCAATCATCAAGAATCCAAAACTTCTCTATATGTCCATCAAGTAACTAAGATCACTTACCACATTTCAACCATCACTTAGTCACTCTAACTACTTGAATCATGGAAAGATTACCAAGCAAACAAGTGGACATGAACCCTACCTTTCCAAAACAAAGCTTGAGTTCTCAATTGAGCTTGTGTGCCTAAGGCCGAAATTAAACTTCCAAATCAAGGTTGCCTAGCATAAGAAGGCCCTCATTTAGCCATCGTAATCACTTGATCATGGAAATTTACCAAGAAATCCAAGTGAACTATGAATCTTACCTCAAATTGAGCTTGAGCAACTCTCGGCCAAACCTTGTTTCTTCAATTCCAAGCTCCAAACTTGAAACTCAAGGTCGCCTACCACCAAAATTGAGGAATCCACGCTTGATTTTGTTTCCAAGCTTTAAATCATCAACAATCCGGCATGAACTCGGCAGCACCATGTTTGAGCTTTCAAGAACACCAAACTCGGTTATACCAAGACTAAGGATGGTAATGAGTACTAAGTTTTGAGTGGGAGCATGCATTAGCCAGTTACATGCCAAAAGGCACTAAAAATGGTCTAATGCCCACTCTCTGCCTCATAAACTTTGCATGGTGCTATTAAACCGTGAAGACTTCATAGTCTCACCTAAATCACTTGGTTAAAAGTTCATAATGGCCATTTAACTTTATTTCTCACCATTTACAACATAGTCATTATTTCATGTGCACATTGAACCCGAGACTTCTTGGTTTTGCACACACAACACTTCTCATGATTTCATTTAAGTCCTTCACATTTATTTCCTTGCCATAAATCCATGGCTCTTTTTCCTGTGCATTTAGAACCCAAAAGTGCTCTAACTAGCACAAAACACCATATTGTGTGTTAAATTTCATCTGAATGGCAAAATTTCACCCGAGTGAATAATTAATTTCACCTGAATGGGCAGCTTTCACTCGAATGAACCCTGTTTTGCACATATACTCTTGTTTACCTTTCCAATTAAGTTCCTCAAATTTGTTTTACATTTTCCTTATATTCTTGGCCTAAGCCAAGCACTGAGGAATGGTCTTGACAACTCCTCCCTCCTTAAAGAATTTGGTCCTCCAAATTCTTCACCAATCTAGAACATAACTGAGGGTACTTTTGGCAATTTCCTGTTCTACTTCCTAGGTTGCCTCTTCAGGAGTGTAGTTACTCCACTGAACTTTAATCATAGAGATCCACCTACTTCTCAGTTTCCTAGTATCTCTAGCTAGGAATTGAGTAGGTACTTCCTCATAAGAAAGGTTTGGTGCCACAGATACACTAGCAGGTTTCTCTATCTACTTACAACTTGGAACATATTTCTTAAGTAGGCTTACATGAAATACACCATGTATGTTCCCAAGTTCTGGTGGCAAACCCATTGATAAGCCACGTTTCCAACTTTGGCCAGTATTTGATATGGCCCAATATATTTAGGTGCCAGCTTTCCCTTTTTACCAAATCTTATAACTCCTTTCATAGGAGAAACCTTAAGCCACACCCAATCCCCTTCCTGGAATTCCAGGTCTTTTCTCCTTTTTAGGTTGGCATAGGATTGTTGTTTGTCATTTGCAGCCTTGATTCTTGTTTCAATCAATTTTATATTTTCAGTGGTTTCCTTTATAATGTGTGGCCTTAATTCCAATTTGTCTTCTGGCTGATGCCAGCAATGGGGAGTAGTACATCTCCTGCCATATAAGGCTTCATATGGAGCCATTCCTATCACTAAATGATAGCCATTGTTATAGGAAAATTCTATTAGTGGAAGATGTACATCCCACTCACCTTAGAAGTCAATTACACAGCACCTCAACATGTCTTCCAGAGTTTGTATAGTTCTTTCTATCTATCCATCCGTCTATGGATGGTAAGCAGAGCTAAACTTAAGTTTAGTTCCTAGTGCTTGATGCAGGGACTTCCAAAACCCAGAGACAAATCTAGGATCCCTATCTGACACTATGTCATCAGGCACTCCATGCAATCTCACTATCTCTCTTACATAGAGTTATGCTAGTTTGTCTAAAGAATCAGTGAGATTCATGGGAAGGAAGTGAGGTGCCTTGGTCAATCTATCTACAATTACCCATATGGCATTATGCTTCCTTCTAGTTAGTGGCATTCCCACCACAAAATTCATTGATATGGATCCCCACTTTCTCTCAGGTATAGGCAAGCTTTACAGCTTCCCTCTAGGTTTTTGGTGCTCAACCTTTACTTGTTGGCACACTTCACAACTAGCCACATGGGTACTAATATCTTTCTTCATGTGTGGCCACCAAAAATATACGCTAAGAGTGTGATACCTCTTTGTGGCCCTTGGATGCATGCTCAACTTACTGGAGTGAGCCCCTTCCAGAATTTGAATCCTCAGGCTGTCCTTTTTAGGCACATATAACCTATTCTAGAAGTATAGCATCCCTTGTTTAAAGGAAAAACCTTGGTACAGTTCTCCCTTTTTCTGTCTAGATATTAGTCCTATATTCTCATCACCAGCCTGAGCTTCCCTGATAAACTCCTTCCATTTTGCTGTAATGGTGAGTACATTTAGTTCCTCACTTTCCTTAGTTAGCCATTGACTTGCCAAGCAAGTAAGGCTCAGGCTCTCGGCCTTATGCTCAGTTTCACCACCCTTGAGCACTCCAGTATAGTTCCTGCTCAGGGCATTTGCCACTACATTGGCTTTCCCAGTTGTGTATTCAATTACACAGTCAAAGTCTTTCAAATACTCCAACCACCTTCTTTGTCTCATATTCAAGTCCTTCTGGGTGAATAAGTACTTAACACTTTTGTGGTTTGTAAAAACTTGGAATTTATTATCAAGCAGATAATGTCTCCACTACTTAAGGGCAAAGACCATTGCTGCTAATTCCAGGTCATGTACTGGATACTTCTTCTCATGTGGTCTTAGTTGTCTAGACCCAAAAGTAATAGCCTGTTTCTCCTACATCAGGACACATCCTAGTACTAAATGAGATGCATCAGTGTACACTTCAAAATCCTTTTCAGGATCTGGTAAAATCAGTACAGGAGCTGTTGTTAGTATCCTTTTAAGCTCCTGGAAACTCTCTTCACATTTAGGTCCCCAGACAAATTTCTGGTTCTTTCTAAAAAATTGGGTCATGGGTGCTACTATCACAGAGAATTTTGGTACAAATCTCCTGTAATAGCTAGCCAACCTTAAGAAACTCCTGACTTCCCTCACATTTTGGGGCTACTTCCAATCCAAGATTGACCTTACCATTTCAGGATCCACAGCCAAACCTTGATCACTTATTACATGTCCCAAAAACCCAATCTCTTGAGTCCAAATCTTGCATTTACTTAGTTTGCCATAAAGCTTGTTTTCTTGGAGCAAGGCAAGAATTGTTCTCAGGTGTTCTCTATGAGTTTCCTCATCTTTTGAGTACACCAAAATATCATCAATGAATACTACTACAAAGTGGTCTAGGTGTGCTTTGAACACCCTTTGCACTAGGTCCATAAAGAATGCAGGTGCATTAGTAAGCCCAAATGGCATTATTGTATACTCAAAATGTTCATACCTAGTCCTGAATGCGGTCTTATTTATGTCTTCCCCCTAACCCTCAACTGGAAATATCCAGACCTTAGTTCAGATCTATTTTGGAGAACACCCTTACTCCTTTCAATTGATCAAATAGATCCTCTATTCTTAGGAGGGGATATTTGTTCTTTATGGTCAATGCATTTAATTTTTTGTAGTCAATACAGAGTCTAAGGGTTCCATCCTTCTTCTTCACAAATAACACAGGTGCTCCCCAAGGAGACACACTGGGTCTGATGAATCCTTTCTCAAGCAGTTCATCTAACTGCTTCCTTAGCTCTACCATTTCAGGTAGGGCCATCCTATATGGAGCAGTGGACACTGGTGCTACTCTTGGTACTAGTTTAATCTCAAACTCTACCTCCCTCATGGGTGGCAATCTAGATATTAAGTTCCAAGCATTCATGTTCATTTTCTAGAGTTACTAGTTTCGACACTTCTAGTTGATAACCATAGCTAACTCAAGTGACTTATCTAGGTCATGTGGTATACAACCAGGCATTATTAATTGTCTAGCATGACAATCAATAACTACTTTATTCTCTCCTAACTAGTTCATGCCTAGAATCACATCATAATCATATGTGTCTAGCACTATAAGATCTGCTCTCAGTTTTAGCACTATTTGGATTTCACAGTTTTCAACCATGTGGTATGTGAATAAAACTTCATTGCCAGCTGTTTTAACCAAGTACATGGTTGTCATATATTTTACTTCTAGATTCATGGCCTCAACCAAGCTATTAGAAATCACAGACAATGAAGCTCCAGTATCAAATAATGAAGATACTAAATGGCCATTAAGGTAAATGGTACCTTTTAGGGTCTCCTGCTAGTCCTTTGTTGACTAGTCTCTCTACCTGCATTCTTGGCCTCTAGTGCTCCCTGCACATTTCTGGAATTCTCCAGCTGAAACACCCTACTAGGGGGTGCATTAGGCCTTCTCTGTTCCTGAGGTGGCCTTTGTGCCTCCCTCCCTCCTGGATTGAGCACATTGGTCCTCAGTTGGGGCATTGGTATTTGCCCTCCTTGTCCTCGGGGATTGAACCTTCCCAGTATTTTCCTATCATCTCCCCTTCTTGGGCAATCTCTGACCCGATGGTCTGGTGCTCCACACTTGTGACACCCAGCAGAAGCCTTAAAACATGGCTTACTACCACAAAAATTCCCACAAGTATGGCAATGAGGACCATACTGCTGTGGTCATTTTTCTTTCTTATTTCCCTTTCTTCGTCCACTTAGGTCCCCTTCCTCTCTTGGCCTCTTTTAATGTTGGCCTCTCTGGGTTCCACTTCCACTTCCAGGGCCACTACTGGATTGTTCTTTCAATTCCTACTCTAGTGCAATGGCACTTTGCATTATAGAGTAGTAGTCTCTGGCTCCTACTTCTCTGAAAATTTGTCTCAGCTCAGGCCTTATGCCTCTTATAAATCTCTTGGTTCTTAATTCTTCCTGCTGATCATACTGTGGGGCATATCTGATCAGACTGTTGAATCTTTGCTCATACTCCAGAACACTGAGATCCCCCTGCTCCAATTGATCAAATTCTACCTACTTTTGATCCTTTTGAGCTTGATAGCTGAAGGGCTATCGCCCCCTGAAGGACTTTGCATGTGCGCACCATGCTTGGCAAGCGCACCACCTCCTGTCAAAACAGACATGACAAAACCCCGGCAAAGAGAGGGCCTTAGCACCCTCGGACAAGCCGGATAGGCGCTACCCTCAGGAAACCCATGGGACCAACTTCGGTCAGAAGGGGTCACCACCCTTCCCGAGGGTGACCTCGCGCCGACCTCACGTGCCCAAAACCACCTTCGGATACTCTTTGGGCCACCCTTGGAGCGCGCTCATGAAGTGCCATCATCAGGTACCCGAGCCTGACCTCGGGAGAGCCCAACCGAAGGTGCCTCGTACAAACAAGGGACCTCCTTCCAAAGGAGCTCACCTCCCCGAATGAGCTCTGTACTCCGAAGGAGTTCGGTCCCCCGAAAAGGCCACGTGGACATATGACAAAATGGCTGAGGAGCCTCTGACACAAAAGCCTCACACATGCCCTGACACGGGCACCCCTATCACAGCACCCCCGCCGGCACCCTTGGTCAGAATGGCCAAAGGCCAGCTGGAGGAGCCCTTTGCAGAGGTATGGACTAAATCGGGCCGAACACGTGTCACCATCTCAGCAGGCTATGTCAAACGGCCTTCTCCCTGTGCCCTCCTATAAATACATGCACAGTGCTTTCATAAGGACCACAAAGAGGTAACAGGGAATTCTTGCTATACTCTGCTTACTATTCCCTTTCTTTACTCTCACAAAGTACTGACTTGGGCGTCGGAGGCTCCTCCCCTGGAAAATACTCTGGGGAGCTCCTAACCCTTGCTTTTCTGAGTCCTTGCAGTCCTTCTCCCACCGGAGGCCCCTCATCCAGGCGTTCCCTCACCGGAAGTTCCTGCTCCAGGCTCACCATGTTGCACAACGAAGATGCGGAAGGGCATCATTTGGCGCCGTCTGTGGGAAACCTTTCCCAGGTCACCGTCGTAGAGACTCGGCGTTCCAAAGACAAGGGGCTCCCGAAGTCCCCCTCTGTGCCGGAGGCTCAGCCGGCGACCGAGCAGCCCACTGTAGAGACTTCTACGCCGGAGGACGACCGCCCTCTAACAGTGACGTTAGGCTTCTTACGAGACTTCCAGCGCTCCATCATCGCTGAAATGACTCAGCAACTCGACCAGAGGTGGCCCCAGCCTCCTTCGGTCCGAAGGGCCTCCCCCTCGGCAACGCGCCGGGAGAGAAGCCCGAGGTCCACCCACCAGAGTTCCAGGAGTGAGGGCTCTCATGACGCATCTTCGACGGAGGACGTGCCCCCTAGGGCACGACCCACCAGAGAAAGGGCCCCAAAAGAAACTAGGACCTCCTGTCGGCGGAGTCCGTCCCCGTACCGAAGGTCCCAGTCTCCTCGCCGCCGAAGTTACTCTCCGAGAAGGAGAAGAAGTTCACCATTGCCGGCGACCACCAGGCAGCAAGGGGAAGCTAACACAGCTACCCTCATGGAGAAGATCCTTGGAAGACTGGAAAAGGTTGAGAGGCAGATCTCCCGAAAACCAGTCTGGTCAAGATTGTCCGACGCTTATACTGGAGAAGAGTCACCCTTTGTACGGGAAGTGGTGGAGGCGCCCATGCCTAGTGACTTTAGGGTGCCACGCTTGGAAACCTACGACGGGCGTAGTGACCCCCAGGCGCACCTGACAAAGTACAAGCAAAGCATGGTGCTCCACGGCGCAGATGACGCTACCCTCTGCAAGTGTTTCGAGGTGACCCTCTCCGGTCCAGCAACGGCATGGTATAACTCCCTGGCCCACGGAACCTTGCTGAGTTTCCAGGAGCTGTCTACTGCCTTCACCCAACAGTTCATTGGCAGCAGGCCAACGGCCAAGATGCCGGTGCAGATGTTCGACATAGCATAGCGAAGTGGGGAAACCATTCGCGACTACGTCGAAAGGTTCAACCGAGAAGCACTAAGCATGCCCGACTTTCGGCCCGAGATTCACATCCTCGCAATGATAAGAGGACTTCGGAGAGACTCCCAGCTCTTTTATGAGTTCTCCAAGGACCCCCCAGACACCCTCGGGGAGTTCTACCGAAGGGCCGAACAGCACATGACGGCCGAAGAACTCAGAATGGGGGGACCAAAGGTGGAACACCCTCGGCCCGAAGGACCAAGCCACCAGCCTCGTTACCAGAATGAGGTTGGAGGAAGGCCCCGAAAACAAAGGGGTAAAAGGCCAATGACGTTCACTCCCCTGAACGCCACGAGGGCCAGCATTCTCATGGCCTTAGAAAGGCAAGGGACTACAGTTCCAAGGCCAAAGGCCATGACTTCGGAAAACAAGAAGAACATGAAGAAGTTCTGCCAATTCCACCGAGATCATGGCCATGACACCGAAGACTGCTTCCAGCTGAGGAAGTACATCGAGTCTCTGATAAAGCAAGGCCAACTTCGCCGGTACTTGCGAATGCCTTCTCCGAAGGGGAGAAAGGAAGAACAAAGAAGGGGGGACGAGGAGGACTATGATTCCGACAGACGTCGAGACCGAAGTCCTCGAAAGAATCTGCCACCATCAGCAGGGGTCATCCAAACCATCACTACAGGGATACCCTCGGCTGAGAGGAAAAGAAAGATAAGAGAAATCTCCATAATGGAGTATGGGAACTCGCCGAACAGGCTTGTTCGCAAAGACGGGTCCACTGTGAAGTTCCCCCACGATGACCCACTCCTTGTCATGGCAAGGATAGGGAGTTGGGACGTCAAAAGAGTACTTCTGGATGACGGCTCCAACACTGACGTCATCTTCTCGCACCTACTGCCTAACTTAGGCATTTCAAAAGGTGACCTCAACACAGTCAATTCCCCCACCTTCGGGGTTGGGCCATCCGAGCTCCCCGTCCTCAGATACATCGATCTGCCCCTAATGCTGAAAGGGACCTCGCCTCAGAGTCAGGAGGAACTGTTTGCCTCCGTTATGACGAGGTTCATCGTCATTGATGTTCCCTCATCATACAACGCCATCCTCGGAAGGCAAACTCAAGGCAATCTCCACATCCGCCCAGATGTAAAGTACTTAACAGTCACCTTCGCAACTAAAGAAGGAGATGCAGAGATCTTCATTGACCAATTCGAGGTCAGGAGGGTCTTCACCAAGGCTAGACAAAGCCCGGCGAAGGTCCAAGTACAGACTTCGGCTACTGAAGGAGCCGTCATGACAGGCGAAGAGACAGCAAAGGAGGGAGTAGAGGAGTTGGAAAAAGTAGAAACAGAAGATGTAGAGCTGGTCCTCGGCCGGAACACCCGAGTGGGGAAAAAATTGGCCAAGGGTGACAAAGATAGGCTTGTATCTTTCTTGTTAATGAACAAAGATCTATTCGCCTACTCTTCGAAAGACATGCCTGGGGTCGACCTCGGCATAATCCACCATAGTCTCAAAGTACGCCCTGACGCAAGGCCGGTTCGGCAGAAAAAATGAAACCTATCGGCTCATAAGAACTCATTCGTTAAAACCGAAGTTAAGCACCTGATTGAGGCAGGGGTAATAAGAGAAGTTAAATACCCCGAATGGCTCAGCAACGTGGTTATCGCCACAAAAGAAGGGAGTGAAAAGCTCTGAATGTGCATCAATTTTCGGAACCTGAATGATGCCTGTCCAAAGGACTCCTACCCTTTGCCAGCTATAGACCAATTGGTGGATTCAACCGCCGAATACGGTCTTCTCAGTTTCCTTGATGCCTTCAGCGGGTATCATCAAATTCGGATGAACCCCAAAGATGAAGAAAAAACCGCCTTCATCACCGAAGTTGGTACCTACTGCTACGTCAGAATGCCCTTCGGGCTTAAGAACGCAGGGGCTACCTATCAGAGGTTGATGAATAAAGTGTTCGACTCCCAGATCGGGAGGAACATAGAAGCGTATGTCGATGATATGATAGTTAAGAGCAGAATGCCTAGTAATCATATCTTGGACTTAGACGAAACCTTCCAACGACTTCGGGAGTTCGGCATTCACCTTAACCCCGAGAAGTGCGTGTTTGGAGTGAGCGCAGGTAAGTTCCTCGGGTTCATGGTGTCAGAAAGGGGAATAGACGCCAACCCCGAAAAGGTCAAAGCCTTGTTAGGATTCCGAACACCTACAACCACTAAAGATATACAAAGGCTTACCGGAAGAATCACTTCCCTTAGTAGATTCATTTCCAGGTACGGCGACCGATGTCGACCATTCTTCAAGGTGCTTACCAAAGCAACCAAAAGCGAAGGCAACTCCGGAACCGAGGAGCACCCTTGGAACCAAGAATGTCAGAAAGCTTGGGATGAGCTTAAAAGCTACCTAACCCGTCTGCCAACACTTCGGCAACCTCGGGAAGGAGAGCCTCTCATCCTCTACCTTGCCGTCACTGAAAAAGCTGTGAGTTCAATCCTAGTGAAAGAAGAGGGTGGGAGGCAGTGGCCAGTATATTATGTAAGCAAGTCCCTGCACGGTGCTGAAGTCAGGTACCCATTGCTCCAAAAAGCCATTTATGCCTTAGTACTTGCAGGTAGAAGGCTACGGCTCTACTTTCAAGGACACGCCATCAATGTCTGAAGTAACCTACCTCTTCGTGACATAATGAAGAAGGTAGAGCATTCAGGAAGGCGGTCAAAATGATGTATTGAGCTCAGAGAATATGACATCACTTACGAGCCAATAAGGGCAATAAAAGCCCAAGCATTGGCAGACCTCATCGCCGAAGTTCCAGAAATCGAGAATGCTGAAGTTACCTCGGAAGACCTGATAAGGATTGAACCAGAGTGGAAAATCTTTGTCAACGGAGCCTTAGGCGCTGAACACCAAGGCACTGGAGTGGTTCTTCGGGGACCCAAAGGTATGGAAGCTGTTAGTGTTGTGCCCAAAAGCCAATCATGAGATGATTGTATTTTTAAACAATTGAGTCATGATATTTTATTAAGGCATTAATCCAGCAATCATGTTTGTTGTTTTGATCCTGCGTAACTTAACAAACATAATTGTAACCCTAGAATAATGATATTCTTAAAAGTCCCTGGTCTAGTATTATTATGGAGCGGGTTGCAATAATACATAACGACTAGCATATGTGGAGACTAATATGAGATATGTTGTCTACATATGGGTACAAGTTGGAGAACTTGTGTACTGGACCGACCCACCATGAGAACACTACATGGATCGTTATATGAGTGTCATAAGTGATTCTCATAGTGATCATGGTATATGTAGTCCTTCGACCTAAGATCATCAAGGTTCCCTACATGTGAGTCACATACTTTGATACTTTCCTTTGTTGCTCGTAACTGAGTGAACTTGAAGGAGGTCATTGGGTATGTCACATATCATGCGGAGGGATTTGTATGATCAAGATGGGATTTGTCCCTCCTATGTAACGGGAGTGATATCTTCGGGCCCCTTGATAGAGTGAGACTTAGAAAATGCATGGCCATGCTCGGATGAGTTGATATACGATATCAATGTCATCAGTTTAAGTTGGTCTACTCGGTAATCAAGAAACCAAAGATTGGGCTATACGAGAGTGACACATTCCATGTCTCGTGCTTAGTCTTGATATCTTGGACAAAGGGACAATGGCATATATCGGTGATGATCATAAAGGTTTAGTCGATTCACCGACAATCTTGTCACTTGGGTAGCAATGATGTGTTGCTAGACACCGCTCATTGCTTATGATCATAAATGTGATTTATGATCATTGCCAACGTGGCAAGAGCCTATTGGGTCGCACACATAGAGCTATTTGGATCATTAGAGTGCATGGGCTAATTATTTGGGTTATAGTTTCACTTTAATTTCATATTAATAATGGGCCCAAGAGTTGAGCCATTATTAAGCCCGAAATTAAAGCCTAATTGGATTAGGGCTTTGAAACCCATTAGGCCTGGAAGTTGAGTCTCACTATAAATACAACTTTTAAGTGAGAAATTCGCAGGTCTCCTTGCCCTAGCCTCCAAAAAGGACAGCCACACTCTTCTCTTGCAATTCCTTGGAGGACGCAAGCTAGCACTGCGAGCGCAAGAGAAATGCATCTACCGGGACGTGGTGGAAGCGTGGTGATCCCGAGAGGCTCGTGTGGATACCATAGAGAGCTTGAACACGTCAACTGTTCAGGTTTTGTGATTCAACTCTACAGTTGAGTGAGAGATCTCAACCGAAAATTAGGTATGAAAATTTTTGAACACCCGGTTTACCCCGTTTCACTTGGATCCTGGAGGGTTTCGGTTAAATTCCGCTGCGCTGTTTGGCTCCCGAAACCCAACAGTGGTATCAGAGCTACTGGTGAAACCCTAAATCGGGATTGAGTGTTGAATCGCATGATGCTATGTGTTCGGTTGCTTTTCGGCCATGATTAATTAGATTGATTCATGATGCATGAAACCGGAATTCGTAATGAACATATGAGATATATGAAGAAACGACACTAATTGGTTAATGAGATTAACCCGAAATTGAATGGTATGAGATACCTATATGGATTAGGATTCTTGCAATAGTTGCAAAAACCCTAGCTTTGTTCGGATTCGGCCTGTTCGGGCACCGAAAGTAAGGTATTTTTGGTGGCTCGAATGGAGGAGTCTCGGGTGCCTACTTGCTCGAAATAGAAGAGTTCGGGCTAAGCAATTGTAAGAGAATTTTTTGCGCCGGGAGGCGCTGCCCCCCACACCCCCTGCAAGGACAGCTCCCGTTGACCTCGTCTGCTGACCGATCAGCGGAACCCCGTCCGCTGACCGGCCAGCGGAACCACCGCCCGCTGACCGGCCTTGAGTCCGCTAACCGGATCTGCCGTATGCAAAGTGCCACATAAATAAAAACTGGTTAATCAACGCTTGAAAATTGGCATGCATCTTTGTTGAATGAGATTTGACATGATATGCTAATTGGTGTTTGAAGCATGGTGCATGGTTATAGCCCTTGATTGGTTGTACTTGTAAATACGGCCTGCGAGTCGTGCCTTTTCTTATCACTCTCATTGTACATTCTCTTCTCACCTTACTCCCCTCGAATGTAACTCGAGGTTTCTATTATTGATGTAATAGTGCATTATGGGATCATCCAAGGTTGTATGTCTAAGGATCATCCAAGGAGGCATGTCCAAGGAGGTGACAACAAAAGGGCAGCCAAGAAAGGAAGAGAAGGAGCTTGTGAAGACTCTTTTCTTTTCTTAGGCTTTTATGATATTCTTATTGGCTTGAGAATATCGCATAGTTTGGGCTATAACCATGTCACGTTTACTTTCTTGTACGCATGAGATGCATGTTTTATATTTGTATGTGATGCATGTATAAGACAACCGGAGATAACAAATTGGTGAGATCAAAAGAAAAAAATCCCTCAAACAAATATTAAGTCATTAAATGTGATGCCTTCCAAATGTTGGCACTCGTCAAGACTTTGATCAACATTAGGTGGGTTTGCCAAAGCAAAGCACCTATGTTCATCTTGGTAAGGCGCGATGGGATAATAGTGATATCCAAATTGCTAACTTTGGGTCTGACTTAACTAAGTCATCCTAATAGGATTAGGGACTTAGAGGCATAGAGTTGGGCTTAAGCTCATGAGATGAGCTTGGACAAGTGTTGTTCACCCAACTATCCAAGAGTTGCATAAGATGCAATTGGCAAGGAGTTGCCTACCTAAATAGCTGTAACTTGAGAGAAAAGCCAAAGCTGACTCAGGTTGTGGTCAAATATGGATCTTGGCCCACTAGAATACCTTAGCGCCGAGGTGTTCCGAAATAATATCGAGGGTTATTATTTTGAGGAAAATAGTGGGAGTATCGTTTAATAAAAGTCCTTATTAAATGAATTAAAATACATGACTCTTACACTGCATATTTACTGTTGTAGATAACCATGGCACAAAACACATCGACACTTTCGTTGCGATCGATCCTTGAGAAGGAAAAACTGAATGGGACCAACTTTCTCAAATGGTACCGAAACTTGAGGATAGTCCTCAAGCAAGAGAGAAAGGCTTATGTCCTAGAGCAGCCCATTCCGAATGAGCCTGCTGCCACTGCTCCAAGAGCTGAAAGGGATGCTCACAAGAGGCATTCTGATGATGCTTTGGATGTTGCATGCCTCATGCTTATTACCATGGAATCTGAGCTTCAGAAGCAACATGAGAACATGGGGGCGTTCGATATGATCGAACATCTCAAAATGCTTTTCCAAGAGCAAGCTAGGCATGAGAGGTTTGAGACCTCTAAGGCATTGTTTCAGTGCAAGATGTCTGAGGGAAGTCCCGTGGGTCCTCATGTGCTCAAGATGATTGGGTACATTGAGAATCTTGAGAATTTGGGATTTGCTCTTCAGAAAGAGTTGGCTATTGATGTAGTCTTGCAATCGTTGCCTGAAAGCTACAGTCAGTTCGTCATGAACTATAACATGAACGACCTTGACAAGTCCCTCCCTGAATTGCTCAACATGTTGAGAACTGCTGAGCAAAACCTTAAGAAGGCTAAGCCCATTTTGATGGTTCAAAAGGGCAAGGGAAAGGGAAAAGCCAACAAGAAGAAGGATAAAGCTAATGGAAAGTCCAATGCTAATTCTTCTTCAGCTGCACTGAAACCAAAGGGTGGTGTGGCAAAGGAAGGGGAGTGCTTCCATTGTAAGCAACCTGGACACTGGAAGCGCAACTGCAAGCTCTATCTTGAAGAACTTGCTAAGGAAAAGGGAAGTAAGACTTCCACTTCAGGTATTTTTGTTATAGAGGCTAACTTTTCTACTTCCTCATCTTGGGTATTGGATACTGGATGTGGATCTCACATTTGTGCAAATGTGCAGGATCTAAGTAGAAGTAGAAGATTGGCCCGAGGTGAAGTGGACCTACGTGTTGGAAATGGAGCAAGGGTTGCTGCCTTAGCCGTAGGGACTTATGTTCTCACTTTACCTAGTGGATTAGTTTTAGAATTAGACAACTGCTACTTTGTGCCTACTATTAGTAGAAATTTGATTTCTGTTTCTTGTTTGGACAAGAAAGGTTTTTCATTTATAATAAAGGACAAATGTTGTTCTATTTATTTGAATGAAATCTTTTATGGTAGTGCTCAACTTAGCAATGGGTTGTATGTTCTAGACCTCGAAGATCCAATCTATAATGTGAATACCAAGAAGGTCAGATTAAATGATTCAAACCCGACCTATCTCTGGCACTGTCGCTTGGGCCATATAAATGAGACCCGCATATCCAAGCTCCATAAGGATGGACTCTTGGACTCATTTGATTTTGAATCATATGAGACATGTGAGTCATGTTTGTTGGGCAAGATGACCAAAGCCCCATTCACAGGGCAAAGTGAAAGGGCTAATGACTTACTAGGACTCATACATAGTGATGTATGTGGCCCTATGTCTACACAAGCTAGAGGAGGTTTCCAATACTTCATTACTTTCACTGATGACTTCAGCAGATATGGCTATGTGTATCTTATGAGACACAAGTCAGAATCCTTTGAAAAGTTCAAAGAATTCAAGAATGAAGTAGAGAATCAACTCGGGAAGAGTATCAAAGTGCTTCGATCAGATCGAGGTGGAGAGTACTTGGATCGAGAATTCCTTGACTATCTGAAGGAGTGTGGTATAGTATCACAACTCACTCCACCAGGTACACCTCAATGGAATGGTGTATCTGAAAGGAGAAATCGAACTCTGTTAGACATGGTTCGCTCTATGATGAGTCAAGCTGACCTTCCAAACTCCTTTTGGGGACATGCTCTAGAGACAGCCGCTTTTACACTAAACCGAGTTCCATCTAAATCGGTTCAAAAGACACCATATGAGATATGGAGTGGGAGGCGTCCCAATTTGTCTTTTATGAAGATTTGGGGCTGTGACGCTTATGTGAAACGTCAATCCTCTGACAAACTAGGGCCCAAATCTCAAAAATGCCTTTTTGTTGGGTATCCCAAAGAAACAAAGGGTTACTATTTCTACAATCCTTCTGAGCAAAAAGTGTTTGTTGCTCGAACTGGTGTCTTTTTAGAGAAAGAGTTTATCTCTAAAGGAACTAGTGGGAGGAAAGTAGAACTTGAAGAAATTCAAGAACAACAAGGAGACATCGAACCTGAAATGGAACCTGAACAGACACCGCAAGATGTTGTGGTTCAAGAGTCTATTCCTGTAGCACAGAGCCCACGTAGGTCTAGTAGGATTCGGCGTGAGCCTGAGAGATATGGATTTCTCATGACTCACACTGGTGATGTGATGCTCATGGATCAGGATGAGCCCACAACCTACCAACAAGCTATGTCAGGGCCTGACTCTGAGAAGTGGCTAGTGGCCATGAAATCCGAGATGGAATCCCTGTATGAAAACCAAGTATGGACTTTGGTTGACCCACCTGAAGGGGTAAAACCCATAGGGTGCAAATGGGTTTTCAAGAAGAAAACTGACATGGATGGTAATGTGATTACCTTTAAGGGACGATTGGTTGCAAAAGGTTTCAAGCAAATTCATGGTATTGACTATGATGAAACTTTTTCACCAGTTGCTATGCTTAAATCCATCCGAATTTTGTTTGCTATTGCTGCACACTATGATTATGAGATATGGCAAATGGATGTCAAAACTGCATTCCTAAATGGAAAGCTACTTGAGGATGTGTACATGACACAACCTGAGGGTTTTGTCACTCCTGAGAATGCCAATAAAGTGTGCAAGTTGCAAAGGTCCATTTATGGACTGAAGCAAGCTTCTCGAAGTTGGAATCTTCATTTTGATGATGCAATCAAAGAGTTTGGTTTTATCAAAAATGAAGATGAACCTTGTGTCTACAAGAAGGTTAGTGGGAGCGCTATTGTCTTCTTGGTGTTGTATGTAGATGACATACTACTCATCGGGAATGACATTCCTGAGCTACAGTCTGTGAAGACTTGGCTAAGGAAATGTTTCTCTATGAAGGACTTGGGTGAAGCAGCCTATGTGTTAGGCATCAGGATCTATAGAGATAGATCTAGAAAGCTTCTTGGCCTAAGTCAAAGTACATATATTGACAAGGTGCTAAAGAGGTTTAGCATGCAAGATTCCAAGAAAGGATTCTTGCCCATGTCACATGGTATCACTCTTTCTAGATCTCAGTGTCCGAGTACAACTGAGGAGAGAGAGCGCATGAGTAAGATTCCATATGCCTCAGCAATTGGATCTATCATGTATGCCATGATATGTACTCGTCCCGATGTCTCATATGCTTTGAGCATGACGAGTAGGTACCAATCGAACCCCGGTGAGAGTCATTGGACAACTGTTAAAAACATCCTTAAGTACTTACGAAGGACTAAGGATGCATTCTTGGTCTTTGGAGGTGAAGATGAGCTCGTTGTAAGGGGTTACACCGATGCAAGCTTCCAATCCGATAAGGATGATTTTAGATCGCAATCTGGTTATGTGTTTTGTATTGGTGGTGGTGCTGTGAGCTGGAAGAGTTCAAAGCAAGAGACAGTAGCTGACTCTACAACAGAATCTGAGTACATTGCCGCCTCTGATGCTGCGAAGGAGGCAGTTTGGATCAAGAAGTTCATCACTGAACTTGGAGTGGTTCCAAGCATTGCCAACTCGATAGAGCTCTATTGTGACAATAATGGAGCAATCGCACAGGCTAAGGAACCTCGATCTCACCAGCGATCCAAACACATACTCCGACGCTATCATCTCATCAGGGAGATCATCGAGAGGGGTGATGTAAGGATATGCAGGACTTCGACAGACAGCAACATTGCTGATCCACTGACAAAGCCCCTTACGCAGCAAAAGCATGATAGCCATTCTAGGTCCATCGGTATTAGATACATGGATGATTGGCTTTTAGTGCAAGTGGGAGATTGTTAGTGTTGTGCCCAAAAGCCAATCATGAGATGATTGTATTTTTGCACATTGAGTCATGATATTTTATTAAGGCATTAATCCAGCAATTATGTTTGTTGTTTTGTTTCTGCGTAACTTAACAAACATAATTGTAACCCTAGAATAATGATATTCTTAAACGTCCCTGGTCTAGTATTATTGTGGAGCGGGTTGCAATAATACATAACGACTAGCATATGTGGAGACTAATATGAGATATGTAGTCTACATATGGGTACAAGTTGGAGAACTTGTGTACTGGACCGACCCACCATGAGAACACTACATGGATCGTTATATGAGTGTCATAAGTGATTCTCATAGTGATCATGGTATATGTAGTCCTTCGACCTAAGATCATCAAGGTTCCCTACATGTGAGTCACATACTTTGATACTTTCCTTTGTTGCTCGTAACTGAGTGAACTTGAAGGAGGTCATTGGGTATGTCACATATCATGCGGAGGGATTTGTATGATCAAGATGGGATTTGTCCCTCCTATGTAACGGGAGTGATATCTTCGGGCCCCTTGATAGAGTGAGACTTAGAAAATGCATGGCCATGCTCGGATGAGTTGATATACGATATCAATGTCATCAGTTTAAGTTGGTCTACTCGGTAATCAAGAAACCAAAGATTGGGCTATACGAGAGTGACACATTCCATGTCTCGTGCTTAGTCTTGATATCTTGGACAAAGGGACAATGGCATATATCGGTGATGATCATAAAGGTTTAGTCGAATCATCGACAATCTTGTCACTTGGGTAGCAATGATGTGTTGCTAGACACCGCTCATTGCTTATGATCATAAATGTGATTTATGATCATTGCCAACGTGGTAAGAGCCTATTGGGTCACACACATAGAGCTATTTGGATCATTAGAGTGCATGGGCTAATTATTTGGGTTATGGTTTCACTTTAATTTCGTATTAATAATGGGCCCAATAGTTGAGCCATTATTAAGCCCGAAATTAAATCCTAATTGGATTAGGGCTTTGAAACCCATTAGGCCTGGAAGTTGAGTCTCACTATAAATACAACTTTTAAGTGAGAAATTCGCAGGTCTCCTTGCCCTAGCCTCCCAAAAGGACAGCCGCACTCTTCTCTTGCAATTCCTTGGAGGACGCAAGCTAGCACTGCGAGCGCAAGAGAAACGCATCTGCCGGGACGTGGTGGAAGCGTGGTGATCCCGAGAGGCTCGTGTGGATACCATAGAGAGCCTGAACACGTCAACTGTTCAGGTTTTGTGATTCGACTCTACAGTTGAGTGAGAAATCTCAATCAAAAATTAGGTATGAAAATTTTCGAACACCCGGTTTACCCCGTTTCACTTGGATCCTGGAGGGTTTCGGTGAAATTCCGCTGCACTGTTTGGCTCCTAAAACCCAACAGAAGCCACCAAAGCCATCAAATTCGGTTTTCATGTCACCAACAACATTGCCGAATATGAGGGCCTCATAGCAGGATTAAAACTGGCTAGAAAAGTTGGTGTGAGAAACCTTAAGGCCCACAGCGACTCACAGCTAGTAGTCCAGCAAATGACAAGAGATTACGCTGCAAAGGATCCAACCTTGGCAAAATATCATGCCCTCGTCAAGAAACTCATTAAAGAGTTTGACTCGGTACATATAGAAAACGTGCCTCGTAGAGATAATGCTGAAGTTGACACCTTGGCCAAGTCCAAGGAACCCACCAAGGTGCTGAGTCAACCCAGCACAGAGCTAATGTGCATAGCAACCTCGTGAGAAGGATGGAAAGACTCCATCAAGAAATACCTTGCAACATCGGCACTCCCCGATGACCCTGCCGAGGCCGCAAAAGTACGAAAATGCTTTGGGAGATACTTCCTCATCGGGGAGGAACTATATAGGCAGGGGTATGCAAGTCCCTTGCAACGTTGTATAAGTGAAGAGGATGTCAGAACAATCCTTGAAGAAGTTCATGAGGGGGCCTATGGTTCCCACATAGGAACAACGCCCTCGCTGGAGTACTACTTCGCCAAGGTTACTTTTGGCCTACCCTAAAAGATGCAAGGCAATTTGTTCAAAAATGTGACAATTGCCAAAGACACACCAACATCCAAAGGTTACCCTTGCCCCTTCGCCGTCTGGGGTATTGACCTCATTGGACCTCTCCTAAGTGCCCCCGGTGGGGTGAAGTTCTGCATAGTTGCAGTAGATTACTTCACTAAGTGGATCAAAGCAGAGCCTTTGGCATCGATCTCGGTGAAGGATACCCAGAAGTTCGTCTGGAAGAACATCATATGCTGATTTGGCATACCAAGGGTAATAGTGACCGATAATGGTACCCAGTTTACTGACAAAGGGTTCCGAGAATTCGTGACTAAGCATGGCGTAAAACTACACTTCGCCCCGGTAGCACATCCTCAAAATAATGGGCAAGTCAAGGTGTCCAATAGGACAATAAAAGATGGCCTGTAGAAAAGGCTAAAAGAGGCAAAGGGGAAATGGCCAGGGGAACTCCCAAGGGTACTATGGAGTTATCGCACAACTCCCCAAAGGGCCACAGGAGAAACTCCTTTCTCGCTCGTGTTTGGTACAGAAGCCATTATTCCCATTGAGTTCATATAGCCATCAGTAAGTATACAGGTGTTCGACGAAGGAGGAAACAACCTTGGCTTGAGGGCCAAATTAGACAACGCCGAAGAACACTGGGAAATGGCCGAACTCAGGAGGAAGGCTTCTCAACAAAGAGTAGCTTATGCTACTAACTTGCATGTGAAGAAAAAAAGAATCAAGAAGAGGGACCTTGTCCTCCAAAAGGGCAAATTCGAGCCGCAAAGGCCGTCAGACGGTGTACTTTGGGCAATCTGGGATGGGCCTTACCTGGTCCTCGATGAAATCCGCCCAGGGGTCTAGAAATTGGGTGACGCCGAAGGAAGAGAGTTGAAAAACACTTGGCATTCAGATTCTTTGAAAAAATTCTACACTTATACATTTTTTCTGAAGAAAAGCTTGTGATTACCCCTCCAAAATTGCCAGTAAGCAAAAGTATACATGTCAACCGAATATGGTTTATAAACCAAATATGGTCACGTTGCTAGAATGGGCTCCTAGCATATTGACTTTTAAAAAGTTTCCCGAAGGTGTTAGCTCCCTAGCAAAGCCTAAGACTTGGCGGAATACGTTCGGAAAAGTGAAAATGGTCACTCCTTGTGTCACGGGAAAATGTTCCACATACTGTAAAAAAATTTGCTAATGGAAGAACAGTACGAAGCTTCCCGAAGGCATGATTTCGTATGTGAATGTTCGCCGAAGACGCGTACATAAAATCATACAAGCTTCCGAAGAATGATGACAAAAGAAAAGAACGGGAACTTAGCTAAATCTTTGAAAGAATTTTCATTCATAGCTCTGGGCAATAGTACAAGGGAGCAAGTTACAAGAAAAGAGAAAGAAGAAAAAACCTATTGCTGAGCCTGAGCGTTTGATACCTCCTCGATGTTGCCATCCTTTTCTTGGATGGGAGCATCCGAAGGCGCGGGCACAACAGGCATGAGGTTGAGGTACTCCAACTTCGACCACATCCACCTAGGCTCTTTGGGGAAATCTAAAGCAGCCAGGAAAGAGACGTCGAGTTCGGGGAGCCGAGAAATGACTTGATGCCGGGCTAGACAAAAACCATCTTGATAAGATACTTTCGTCATCTGGTCGGACTGGTCTTTCTCGGCAGTCAGAGTCTCCAGTTCGGAGGTGAGCTCAGCAACCTCCCTCTCGAGCTTCTTCTTCTTCTTCTTCTTGGCCTCCTTCTTCAACAGATCGACCTCGGCTTGGAGCTCGACATTCAAAGCTAGCGCCTTCATAAGGTTTTCAACGTCATCTGCCCTTTCCTTTCGAAAGGCATCGTTCTCCGAAGAGAGAATGGCATACTTTGTGCCGAGGTCCTCAACCTTGGCTGAAAAGTCGAGAAGTAGCTCATTCTTACTCTCCCGAGGGTCCGCTCGAAGATTCTCCACATCCTCCTTGGCGATTTTGTTCAATTCACTGTACTTGAGGCCGTATTGGGCACAAAAATCCTTCGCCCTCTTCAGAGAATCCTCGGTCTGAGAGTGAACCTCAGTCTAATTTTCCACCCAAGCTCAAAAATATCCGCTGTACGCCAATAGCTGTAAAAAAAGAAAGCCCCGAGTAAGGGTCAAAGGGCAACAAAAACTCAGAAGAAAATTTTTCTAAGTCCCCAAAAAAAGAAAGAAGAAATCTACCTGGGCGGCGTGCTCGCTCATCCTCGCCGCGAGGATCTCTTTGTTCGGGCATTCGATGGTGAGGGACTGAAAGGTGGCGTTCGTCAGCACACCCTTCGCCATTTAGGGAGCCATCAACTGGCTGTCCTCGGAGAACAAGTTCATGTCCTCCGTGAAAGACCAGAAAGGCTCCCTCAGTACCTTGTCCTTCGGGATATGGCTATCCCGAAGGGCCTTTTTCCGGGCATGAGCCTCCACCCAAGGAGCAGGTGTCATCTTCTCTGCAAGTGATAGCCGAAGCACTATCGCACTGATCCCCCACCGACCACGGGAAAGAGAGAGCCAGACACCTGAGGCATACGACCTCGGAAAGGACTCTAGAGTGAACGAAATCATATACCTGAGGCACACGGCCTCGGTAGCTGGCCAATTCCAACTTCGGGAGCCAGCGCAAAGCCTCCTTCGGGAAGGCAACCGAACCAGCTTTGGTTGAGAAGGACCAATCACCCTCTGAGGGAGAAAGGCCCTCGAAGACGGAGACAACGAAGTTCCAGCCTGATTCCGGAAAAAGGCTCTTCACCCCGAAGTGAGACTTTAACCAAAGGAACCTCGGTTGTACGGCAAAAGCTATCAAGGAGTCTCTGACACTCCGATCACATACGTCTCTGACACGCCACCTTCAGACACGCTTTGACACGCCAACGCAGTCTAATGTCCTGTCACGAAGGGCTACAGTTTGCGGGCCCGAGAAGCCTGCAGGTGGCTAGGGGCCCCCGCGCCCAAAAATACAAACACCATCCGACCATACACGTGCCGAACACGTGTCACCATCTGAAGGGGTCACCCCTTTTCTTTTATACAAGGGAAATGATCATAGGGAGGGGGACTCACGGGAGGAGAGACTCTCCCCTGGGAAAAAGGGGACTCATGGGAGGAGAGACTCTCCCCTAGGAAAAAGGGACTCCCTGGAGGAGGGACTCTCCGGAAAATAAAGGACGCTCTCCTCTCTCTGCCTGAAAACTCTCCTTTCAGCCCTCAGAGAGACACGCCAGGCAAGCGTCTCTTGTGCTTATTGCTACGTCTCTCTCCCTCTCTCTCTCTCTAAGCACTGACTTAGGCGTCGGAGGTTCCCCCCGGAAAACCACCTCGGGGGCCTCCTAACCCCTATTTTCTCAGTGTTTCAGCCAGGTCTCCCTGAGAAACCACTGTTCCGGACTTTCCCCCGCACCGGAGGTACCTCCTGTCACCACCTTGCCACGGGGCCAAGAAGCTGCCGCCCATTACTGAAGGTGATCCACCCTGGACGCCTTCTTTCTGGGCTAACCCGCACTTCCTGGATCCCCTACTGCCTTCACCGCTGCACACAGTGGAGATGCCGGTCCGCACGACCGGGCCACATCATCTGGCGCCATCCCTGGGAATTTGCTCACAGGTTGCCGAATTTGAAACTCGGCGTTCTAAGGAGAGGGGACTCCTGAGGTCCCCGTCCGCGCCAGAGATTCAAGGGGCAACCGAATAATGGCAGCAGGGATTTCCTTGCCCGAGGGTGAATGCCCTGTAACTTTTACCATAGGCTTCCTGCACGAATTCCCAGGCCCTAGTGTGGTCGAAATGACACAGTAGTCAAGCCAGAGAAGGCCGCACCTAAATTCGGGCCGAAGGCCCTCCCTATCGGTGCCACGATTGGAAGAGAATCCTTTGTCAATTCGCAAGAGTTTGGGAAACGTGTCACACCTCACCCAGGCCCTGGCCTATGAGTTTCTAAACTATTTCACATGTCCAACTCCAGAATTATGTTTCTAGCTCTCGGCCAAGCAAGCAGTGGCAACTTTTAAGTCTTATTTTCTTAAGTTATGAGGCCTGGGAGGTGGCCCAGGTGGCTTTAACAAGATCCATTATCAACTTGCAGCAAAGGCAAGGCCCGATAGCCCTAACTTGCACAACAAGCAAGGTTTACTTTGGTTTCTTGCATAACAAGCAAGGCAACATTTAATGCAACATTAAGTGGATACATGGTGTGGAATAAAGTGTACTACCTATATGGCAACCAAGAAGCCCACAAAGTTGGTTTAGGATTTTGAAAACCACAAGTTGTATGTGCATGATACTCTCGGCCTACTAAACTACACACAATTGTGCACAACAATTTCACATGTTCAAGTCCATAACCATTCACATAAAAGTGGCAACTTTGGCCCATAATATCCAGCATACATAAGCAAGCATAATCCCATCCATAAGTACATACATAACTTGGCATACAAAACCAACAAAGTACTACAAGTCTAGGCATCAAGGACTACACATATAAACACAAAAAGGTAGCCTGCCTAGCAACCAAAACATGGCTACATTGCAACACCAACCCAATAGCCTGATTCATGGTCATGAAGGAAAATACTATGATCAAAGCCACAGTCCAGGTATCCATAGCTCTCCTAGACAAGTCTCCAACTACTGCCTGCAAACATAACTTATAAGTCTCGGCCAACCATAGGTAAATAAGACTTGTAAGGAACCCAAATTGACAAGCCAAGCACACATTGGCACATACCATGGGAATTAAGCAAAATTAGTGCAAACACAAGCACAAACAAGCAGACACTACTCAGGCCGAATGTCCTTGCCTGTAATAAAGGAATGGGCAGTGAGTATAACTCAGTAGGATTCACATTTATATACATATACAACTCAAATGAGTTTATTTAGTTAAGCTGAGTGTTCACTCAAAGCTTAACCTCCAATTGGTTAGCTCAACCTGCAAAACAAACACAAAGACAAGAAAACCAAGCATATACATATACAAGATAGATAACCATGGCAATTAATCCATAAGTGGCGTTAGCATGCACATGGAATCACCAAAGCACACAAGTACACACACACACTCCACAATGTTGCTCTCGGCCTTAAAAAAAACCATACATGTACTCATGTGCATTCTTGCACACAAACCATTACCAATATGCCATTTCGACTTGGCGCTCCCAAAATGCCAAGCAAATAGGCCACATTTACTTGCATTTCTAGTACATGTACACTAGTCAATTAGCTAATCAACAAAACAACCAAGTATAATCATTAAGCCCATCAAGCAACTAAGATCACATGGCAGATTTTAACCATCACTTAGCCACTCTAAACACTTGAACCATGGCACAATACCAAGCAACATCAAGTGTTAGTGAACCCTACCTCAATAGCTCTCGGTCTACAACCAAGCTTCAAGTATCCAAGTGTTCCTCAATCACAATGCCTACCAAATCAATCACATAGGCATCAACACACAAACTCATGGATTAAACTACCATGACTCACATGAAGAACACTAAGATATACACACTTAAGCTCTTGGCCAAAAATCTCAATTTTATATGCATGTGCTACCCATCAATCTAGCACACCGCATGATATTCTAATCATCAATGAACATCATCCATGGCATTATTACCCAGTAACCAAGTGAAATGCACCATTTCACTCTAAACCAAGCTTTCGGCCAAAGTGCCCAAATCCACATAGTTACACTATCCATCCTTCTAACTCACTACATAATCATGTAATCACCAATATACATCACTCATGGCATCTTTACCATGTAACCAAGTAAAATACACCGCTATACATCAAGTCCAGTTCTCGGCTAAAATGCCCATATCACATACATTTGTTCTTCATCATTCCAAATCAACATATGACCATCAAGTCATCAACTAACATTACTCATGGCATCAATGCCATGTAAGCATATGAAGAACATGATTTACCTCAAGAATGAACCTTTCGGCCAAACTCCAACTTGCTCAACTTGGTGTTCTTTGGTTAAACTTGCCTAGCACAAGAACAAATAGGCAACAACAACACTTAATCATGGATTAATTTCCATGGAAATGAAGAAGAACATCAAGTTCATTCATCCAACACACTCGGCCAACTATAATCTTTCAAACTAATACAATTTCTTGCTCAATTAGCTTAACTCATCATCAATTGAGCACTTAAACTCTTCATTCATGGAAGGATTACCATGTATTCAAGTAGAATCACAAAATACCTTGGAACCCTAGCTTGAATAGGCTCGGCTTCCTTGAATCTCCAAGAACAACACTTGAATCCAAGCAAGCAAAGGCCGAAATATACTCCTCCAAGCTTGAATCCTTCAATGCTCACAAGTTTTCTTGAATTTCAAGTTCAATTTTGTGAAGGAGCTCAAGAACAAGCTCGGTCAAGACAAAAACAAGGAAAGCCCAAAATGAACTCCAAATGGCCTTCACTAGTTTCGGCCGAAAGACAATTGTCTTTAGTTTGGCACTTATGCCAATTTTTGCCTTCCAAAAGTTTGCACGGTGCAAAGTAGCCTTCCATTTCACAAGTCCACAAAGCCGCCACTAAACTTGTGTCTAAATGGACACTTAAGTCCAATCATGGCCCATAATGCCAAGCAAGTAGCAAACACAAGTACCAAGGTAGCATAAACACCCATGCATAACCGGCCATGTAACTAAACTAAAGACTAGTTAGTTTAACTAGTAACTAGTGAATAGTACACTAGTGGTAGACAAGATTTTGACTAGTAATCATTGTTGTCTCCCACAATTTGGCTTAGTACACTACTAGTCCACATAACTTTTGCATGGCCGAAACTTCCAATTCCAAGTTTGTAGTTTTAATTGTAGCACTCAATCAAGTGTGCACTTTGATCCCCTTTATCTGTTTTCTGTCTGTTTTTCTCTAGTATAGTTCCTATGTTCAATTAGGCCCTACAGTCTCCAGCTTTACACATAGGCCACTATTCTAGACTCTATAGTTCCTCTTACTCTCCCCTTTCTGTTTTCTCTTACTTCCTTGGTTCTCCTTGGCCTAAGCCAAGCATTTAGGAGGTGCCTAACAATTCCTCCCAACGAAGATTGAAGAGATGAGTCCTCGGCGGGAAGCATACCCCCCCAGAGTACGACCTACGGGAAAAGCAGGGTCGGGATGACCTAGTCCTTCTTGCCGAAAGAGTTCTGCACCCGAGGAAAAAATTGCCATCTCCTAGGCAACGAAGTCAAAACCCATTGCCCCGAAAGGTCATCTGCGACTTGACACGAGGGCAGAAGGCGCTGACTTTACTTCCCTGGACACGCTATCGCCGTCCCAAGGGACCTGCCTCTGGGTGACGTCGTGAAAATGAGTAGAGCATTAGAAAAGGACTATTGAAATGGTGCATCGAACTCAAAGAGTACTACATCGCACGTAAGCCTAAAAGGGCAGTAAGCGCCCAGGTACTGGCAGACTAGATCGCCGAAATCCCAGAAGTAAGGAAGGCTAAAACCAACAAGGGAGACAGAGCGAAGGTAGATCCAGAGTGGAAGCTCTTTGTCAGTGGAACCCCAAGTGCAGAACATCAGGGCGCTGGGATACCCCCTCAGGGGCCTGAAGGCAGAGAGGCCACCAAAATGATCAAATTTGATTATCAAAAGTGTTGGGCCATCCGAGCATGGCAATGCTAGGTATAATAACCTTGTCCAAAAGGCGGAAAGATCCTACAATGAGGAATCTCGCAACTAAAGAGTCCCAAAAATCCTCATGAAGAGGCAGAAAGTGCAAAGATGTTCCAGACGATATTTCCTGACTAAGGAAAAACTATGCAGGCAAAGGTACGCAACTCCGTTATAAAAATATATATATCGGTAAAAAGGGTGCAGAACAATTCGTCCAATAGGTGTAAAAATGGCCAGAGACACGCCAGCACCTGAAGATTGCCTTCAGAGTGGATAACCTTGGAAAGATTGCACTGAGCCACTCCAAACAGCACTCGGAGATGTGAAGTTCTACGTGATAGAAGAGGACTACTTCACTGAGTGGGGTAAGGCAAAACTCCTAGTAACCATGCTGGCAAAAGGTGCACAAAAAGTTCATCTAGAAGAACATAATATGCTGATTTGGCATACCGACGATGATACTGGCCAACAACGATTTCCAATCTATGAACAAGGGATTTCAAGAATTCATCACCGACCTCGGAATAAAAAGGCACTTCGGCCCACTAGCTCAGCCCCCGAGCAACAGATAAGCAGAGTTGCCAAAAGAGCTATAAAAGAGGGACTATAAGAGATGCAAAGGGAAAGTGGCCAGGAGAACTTCCTACTGTACCAAGGAGTTATCAGACAACTCCCCGAGGGACTAAGGGGGAATCACCTTTCTCACTTATCCCCAGTACAGAAAGCCATCATCCATTCGAAGTACTTCGGCCAGCATACAGATGTTTGACGAAAAGAGGAAATGAGCTCAGGTTGAAAGTTAACCTCAACTTAGTTGTCAAACACTAAGAAGCGGCCGAGCTCGAAAGAAGAGCCTTCTCGGCAGAAGGTGGCCATAAGTGCAAACCTGCATGATAGGCCAAAAGGGACAAGGAAAAAGAGACCTCGGCCCCGAAAGAACGAATTAGAACCCCAAAAATTGTCCTATAGGGTACTTCGGCCAAACAGGAAAGGGCCTTATTGGGTCCTACATGAGGTCCGAATGGGAGCATACAAACTTGGCAACATCAAAGGGAGAAAAACTGAAAAAGTACAAGGCACTTGAGCGCTTTAAAGAAATTCTATACATAGAATTTTTAGACAAGAAATGGTGCAAGCCAGAAATTTGCCTAAGTACAGAAAGTTTTCCACTATATGAGAATGTTCGCCGAACAAAGCTGAAGCATAGACTCCCAAAAGTCTCCTGTTCCTTCCTAAGTTAGTTGGGTTATATGCCCAAAAGAGGGCAAGTCTACCGAACATGGCCGACAAAGGGCAGGCTAAAATTTGCCTGAAAGGAACTTCGCTTACTACTTAAGTTTGCCCGAAGGATGGTTGACGAAACAAGCAAAGAAGTACCGAAGTCCCTTGACCGAAAGTGGCGGGGACAATTGGGAAACAAAAATTACTCAAAAAGACTTAGCCAAAATCATGAAGGAAAATCCATTGAAGAAGGCCTTGATACAAGAAGAAAAGTACAAAGAAGAAGAAGGCAAAGGTCCTAGAATATCTAAGGGACCCCGGCATCATGGGAAGCTTCGGCTCCAGAGTCTTTCGCCGCCGCCTTCGGTACGGGAGGAGGAAATAGCAAGTTGAGGAACTCGACTCTCAACCAAGTCCATCGAGGTCCCCCGGGAATATCCAGGGCAGCTAGAAAGGAAGGATCGAGGTCCGGATACATCTTCAAAAACTGATGACGAGCTAGGCAGAAGCCGTCCTGAAAAGCAACCTTGGACGTCTGGATGGCTTTGTCTCTTTCAACGTCCAACTCGTCCGCCTCATGCTGAAGATCCAAAACCTCCTTCTGAAGGTCAAAAATCTCTTTCTCCAGCTCCTCGGTTTTCTTCTTCTTCTTCGAACCCTTCTTTAGCGAGTCGACCTTGGCCTGGAGTTCAGCATTTTCAGCCATCACCTTCGCCAGAAGGGCAGATTCCTTTCTTTTTCCTTTTGAAGGGTCTCGTTGGCCAAAGTCAGGCTGATTAATTTGTCGCCATGGTCGGACATCTTCTTGGAAAAATCCTTCAAGAGCTCCTCTTGGCCCTTCAAGAACTCCTCTCAAAGACCGGCAATCTTCTCCTTGCATATTTGGCTCAACTTGGTGTTCGTCACCACCGAGTTGGTACAAAAGAGTTTGGCCTTCTCCTTGGTCATATATTTTACTTCTAGATTCATGGTCTTAACCAAGCTATTAGACACTATGGACAATGAAGCTCCAGTGTCAAATAGAACAGATACTAACTGACCATTAAGGTAAATTGTACCTTTTAGAGCCCTTCTGCTAGTCTTTTGCTGACTAGTTTCTCTCTCAGCATTTTCGGCCTTAGGTGTTTCTTGTGCTCTCCTGGAAGATTCCAGCTGAAACACCCTTTCTGGAAGAGTACCAGGCCTTCTCTGCTCTTGAGGAACTCTAGGTACTGGCCTTCCACCCTGGCCTGGCCCGGCCCCTGTGTCCTCAACTGGGGCATGGGCAGCTGTCCTCTAGGTCCTCTGGGACTAAAGGTTCCCAGCAACTTCTTGCTGCCATCACCCCTTTTTGGGCAGTCCTTCACCCAATGGTCTAGGGCACCACATCTATGGCAACCTTTGGAAGCTTTAAAGCATGGCTTGTTGCCATGAAACTTCCCACAAGTGTTGCACTGAGGACCATATTGCTATAACTCTGGTCCTCTATCCTTCCTGTTTTCTTTCCTATTTCCTCCTGCATCTCTTTCATCTCTCGGCCTCTTTGATGTCTGGCCTTTCTTGGTTCCACTACCACTTCCAGGCCCACTTTTGAATTGTTCCTGGAATTCCTGCTCTAGGGCCAAGGCATTCTGCATGACTGTATAATAGTCTCTGGCTCCAATGGCCCTGAGAATCTGTCTCAATTCTGGTCTCAGCCCCCTGATAAATCTCTTTGTTCTCAGCTCTTCCTGCCCTTCATACTGTGGGGCATACCTGATCAAACTGTTGAACCTCTGCTCATACTCCAGCACACTGAGGTTCCCTTGCTCCAGTTGATCAAATTCAACCTGCTTCTGATCTCTCTGTGCCTCGCTGACATATTGCTGCCTGAAGACTCTGAGGAAGTCAGCCCACCTCATAGCTCTCCTCCTGTCTGGAGGTCTCCTCTGGTTCCTCTCCTGGTAACTCCTCTGTACTGCTCTCCACCAGAGCTCTGCATTCCCCTCTAGCCTAAAAGTGGCTAGCAATACCCTCTGTGTGGAAGTAACCTCCATTCTCTCTAAAATCTTCTCCAATTGATACACCCAGAACTCTGTCTCCTCTGGGTCACATCCTCCCCTGAAGACTGGAGGTTTCAGTGCCAGGAAACCCTCCAACTGGCCCTCCTTAAGTCCTCCTCTCCTATGCCTGCTCCTGCTCCCCTCCCTGCTACTAGACTTCTCTTTAGATGATTTACTTGACCTGCTTCTTACTGTGGTCTCCTCTGTAGAGGGTTCAGTCCCTCTTGAGTAAATATAGGCATCCCTCTCTTCAATATCTGGGCTGTCATCCTCCTCCTCTTCCACCCCAACTCTGGGCTCCTGCCTCACTTCTGACCTCAATCTCCTGGCCCTAGGATGTCTCCTTTCTTCATCTGCATCTTCCTCCTCTTGGTTTCCTCCAGCTCTGCTGGATTGATCATAACCCACTAGCTCTTTGCCAGGCCTCCTTCTTCTCCTGCCTACAGCTTCTGGTGGTTCTACTTCTTCCTGATTCTGGGCTTGGCCTCTAGCCAAGGACTGCATTCCCAGCACTAACTGAGCCACAGTGGCATGTAGTGACTCCATCATCACTTCCATTCTTTCTTGTCTATCCCTGCTGGGTCCAGGTGCTTGGTACCTGGCAGTGGGCTCTTGAGCCCCATTATGATCCATTTCTTCTGCCTGGGTCTCAGGCACATTTTCTGGCAAGCCCTCAACATCATGGGCTGCAATTTCCTGTTCTTGTCTCAGGGAATTCTTGTCCCTGCCCCTGGTTCTCATCCTGCACTTTCAGTTGCAGATATTCACATATATCCAAATAACACAAGTCTTATTCAAGTTAAACCTAAGGGAACACTGTCTAGGACTAGCTCTGATTGTAATAACAAAGCAGGCTCTGATACCAAACAAAGCCTGTCACACCTCACTCAGGCCCTGGCCTAAAAGTTCCTAACTAGCTCACAAGCCCAACTTCATAATTAGGTTCCTAGCTCTCGGCCTAGCAATCAAAGGCAACTTTTAAGTCTTATTTTCTTAAGTTAAGAGGCCTGGGAGGTGGCCCAGGTGGCTTTAACAAAGGTCCATTAACAACTTGCAGCAAGGGCAAGGCCCAAAACCCCTAACTTGCACAACAAGCAAGGTTTCAAATAATAACTTGCATAACAAGCAAGGCAACACTTAAATGCAATTTAAGTGCATACATGGTGTGCATCAAGTGTACTAACTATATGGCAACCAAGAAGCCCACAAGGTTGGTTTAGATTTCTGAAAACCACAAGTGTTATAAGCATGGTGCTCTCGGCCAACTAAGGTACATATATTTGTGTACAACATTTTTCTGATGCAAAGCCCATACTAATCACATAAAGGTGCCAAACCTTGGCCCATAACATCCAGCATACATAACAAGCTTAATGCCATCCATAACCCATACATAACTTGGCATACAAAACCCATAAAGCATCATAAGTCTAGGTGTTAAAGACTACACATATTAACACAAAAAGGGTAGTCTACCTAGCAACCATAACATGGCTACACATGCCATGAAACCAAAAGTACTCATGCCAAGTTATTACATACCAAGGCCATACTCCTAATGGTCAAACAGAACCTTCAAAATCCCATATAGAAGTACACACTGCAGCACTAGACCTATGGCCATGTTCATGGTCATAAAGGTGAAAACCACAATCAGAGCTAAGGTCCAGGTATCCATGCTTCTCCTAGACAGTTCCCACTCTACAGCCTGCAAACTTAAATTGTAAGTCTCGGCCAACTAAGAATAAGACTTGTAATGAAACCAAATTACTAAGCCAAGCACTCATTGGCACATACCTTGTAAAACAAGCAAAGTTAGTGCAAACACAAGCAACAAGCTAGTAAACTCTACTCAGGCCGAATGTCCTTGCCTGAAAAATAAAGGATGGGCAGTGAGCATATAACTCAGTAGGATTCACCTTAAACATATACAACTCATATTGAGTCTATTTAGTTAAGCTGAGTAATCACTCAAAGCTTAACCTCCCATTAGATAGCTCAACCTGCAAAACAAACACCAAGACAAGAAAAACAGGCATATGCATATACAAGATGGGTAACTATGTCAAATAATTCATAAAGGGGTTAGCATGCACATAGAAACACCAAAGCACACAAGTACACACCCACACTCCACATTGTAGCTCTCGGCCATATAAGCCATACATGTACCCATGTGCATTTCTTGCACACAAACTCACCAATATACCATTCCATTTGGAGCTCCCAAAATGCCAAGCAAATAGGCCACATTTACTTGCATTTCTAGTACATGTACCCATAGTTAATTAGCTAATCAACAGAACAACCAAGTATAACCAATAAGCCCATCAAGTAACTAAGGTCATATGGCACATTTTACCATCACTTAGCCACTCTAGACACTTGAATCATGGTGTACATTACCAAGCAAAGTCAAGTGCCAGTGAACCCTACCTCAATAGCTCTCGGTCACACACAAGCTTTAAGTGTCCAAGTGTTCCTCAACCTCAATGCCTATCATAGTAAAACATAGGCATTAACACACAAACTCATGGATTAAACTACCATGATTCATATGAAGAACACTATGATATTCCCACACTTAAGCTTCTCGGCCAAAAGGCCCAATATATCCATACAAGTGCTGCCCATCATTCTAACATTCCATGTGATGTTCTAGTCATCAATGTACATCATCCATGGCATCATTGCCAAGTAACCAAGTGAAATGCACTATGTTACCATAAACTAAGCTCTCGGCCAAAGTACACATTTTCACATATTTGTGTCATTCATCCAACTAACCCAAAACATGCTCAAGTGACCATCAAATGACAATGTTCATGGCACAATTACCATGTAACTCATTGAAGTACATCATGATATTCCAAATCAAGTTCTCGGCCAAAGTGCACACCTTCACATACATATGTTCTCTATCAACCAACTCCACACATACACATCAAAACATCAATAACTAATGTTTCATGGCATCATTACCATGTATTCAAGTTATGGGCACCAAATCATGCCATTTCAAGCTCTCGGCCATAAAGCCAAACTTCACATATCAATGTTCCTCATCACTATAAACCAACACATGTTCACCAACTCATCATTTATCAATGACCATGGCATCAATGCCATGTAAACAAATGAGGAACACACATTTACCTCAAGTGCACCTTTCGGCCAAACTTCCTTTTGTTCAACTTGATGTTCCTTGCTCAAATTTGCCTAGCACAACAACAAATAGGCAACAACAACACTTAGTCATGGATTAATTTCCATGGAAATGAAGAAGAACACCAAGAACACATTCGGCCAACAATCCACCTCCAAACCGAGACATACTTTGCTCATTTAGCTTAACATAACTTCAATTGAACACTTAAGTTCCTTGTACATGGAAGAACTACCATGAATTCAAGGAAACATTGAAGTTACCTCAAGAACCCTAGCTTGATTCCTTCTCGGCCTTGGCTTGATTCTTCAAGAACAACTTGAATTCCAAGTAGTCTAGCACCGAAATCAAACTTTCAAGCTTGAATTCTTCACCCAAGCTCCACACCTCTCCAATGAAGCTTGAATCCGAGACCAAGCTTGAGAGAACTCAAGAACAAGAGCTAAACAAGTTTCGGTCAAGTGAAGGAAATGAGGTCTTGACTAGTTTCGGCCGAATGGACTTGTGTTTTAGTTAGCTACAATGCTAACTTTTGCCTTCCAATAAAATGCATGGTGCAATGTAGCCCTTAACTCCATAAATACTCAAAGCCGCCACTCAAACTTGTTTTAAAATGGACACTCAAGTCTTATCTTGGCTCATAATGCCAAGCACAAGGTAACACAAGTACCAAGGTCACAAAAACTCCCATGCATAACCGGCCATAACTAGACTACAAACTAGTTAGTTTGTTTAGTTAACTAGTGAATAGTACACATAGTGGAAGACAAGATTTTGACTAGTAATCATTGTTGTCTCCCAAATTTGGGCTAGTCTTGCACTAGTCACCCATTAAACTTGCATGGCCGAAATGATCAACTTAAAGTGGATAGTTTTAATTGTACCACTCATTTAAGTGTACATTTTGGTCCCCTTTCTCTGTTTTCTGCCAGCTTTCCCATAGTATATTTTCTATGTGCAATTAAGTCCTGAAAGTCTCCAGTTTTGCACATAAGTCACTATACCAGTCTCCAGAGCTTCTCTAACTTCCCCTTTCTATTTTCTTTCACTCTCCTTGGTTTTTCCTTGATATTCCTTGGCCTAAGCCAAGCACTTAGGAGGTACCTAACAAGGAGTAACACATCTCCTGCCATATAAAGCCTTATAAGGAGCCATTCCTATCACCGAATGATAGCCATTGTTATAGGAAAACTATACCAATGGGAGATGCACATCCCATTCACCCTGGAAGTCAATTATACAACACCTTAACATATCTTCCAGAGTTTGTATAGTTCTCTCTGTCTGTCCATCTGTCTGAGGATGGTAAGCAGAGCTAAACTTAAGTTTAGTACCCAATGCCAGGTGCAGGGATTTCCAAAACCTAGAGACAAATCTAGGATCCCTATCTGACACTATATCATCTGGTATTCCATGTAATCTTACTATCTCTCTTATGTAGAGTTGTGCCAACTTATCCAAAGAATCTGTAAGATTCATGGGAAGAAAATGGGCCGCCTTGGTCAGTCTATCCACAATGACCCAGATGGCATTATGCCTCCTTCTTGTGGGTGGCATGCCCACTACAAAATCCATTGAGATGGAGCCCCACTTCCTCTCAGGTATGGGTAAGCTCTGCAGCTTTCCCCCTGGCTTTTCGTGCTCCACCTTCACTTGTTGGCAGGTTTCACAACTGGCTACAAGTGTATTTATATCCCTCCTCATATATGGCCACCAAAAGTGTGCTTTAAGAGCATGATACATCTTTGTGGCTCCTGGGTGCATACCCAGCTTACTAGAATGAGCTTCTTCTAGTATTTGAACTCTTAGGTTGTCCTTTTCAGGCACATACAACCTATTTTGGAAATATAACATTCCTTGCTTGAAGGAAAAACCCTGGAATAGTTCTCCCTTATTTTTTCCAGAAATCAATTCTAGCTCTTCATCACTAGCTTGAGCTTCCTTAATAAGCTCTTTCCACTCTGGTGTAATAGTGAGTACTTTCAGCTGCTCACTTTCTTTAGCCAACCATTGGCTTGCTAGTGAAGTAATACTCAGGCTTTTGGCCTTATGCTCAATTTCACCACCTTTGAGTATTCCAGTGTAGTTTCTACTCAAGGCATCTGCCACTACATTGGCTTTCCCAGCTGTGTACTCAATTACACAGTCAAAATCTTTCAGGTATTCCAACCACCTTCTTTGCCTCATATTCAAATCCTTTTGTGTGAAAAGGTACTTGAGACTTTTGTGGTCTGTAAACACTTGGAATTTATTCCCAAGAAGATAGTGTCTCCATTGTTTAAGGGAAAAAACCACTGCTGCTAGTTCCAGGTCATGCACTGGATATTTCTTCTTATGTGGTCTCAACTGTCTAGACCCAAAAGCAATGGCTTGCTTTTCTTGCATTAAAACACAACCTAATCCTACATGAGAGGCATCTGTAAATACCTCATATTCCTTTTCAGGATCAGGCAGGACTAGTACAGAAGCTGTGGTTAGCCTCCTTTTCAGCTCTTGAAAGCTTTCCTCACATTTAGGCTCCCAGACAAATTTCTGGTTCTTTCTAGTTAACTGAGTCATAGGAGCTGCTAATATAGAAAACTTTGGCACAAATCTTCTGTAGTAGCCAGCTAACCCCAGGAAGCTTCTAACTTCCCTTACACACTGGGGCTGCTTCCAATCAGGGATTGCTCTTACCTTTTCAGGATATACAGCCAATCCTTGGTCACTTATTATATGACCCAGAAATCCAATTTCCTTTGTCCAAAATATACATTTACTCAGCTTTCCATAAAGCTGATGTTCTTGGAGCAATCCAAGCACTACTTTAAGATGTTCTTTATGAGTTTCCTCATCCTTGGAATATACCAAGATATCATCAATGAACACCACCACAAAGTGGTCCAGGTGTGCCCTGAACACTCTCTGCATCAAGTCCATAAAGAATGCAGGTGCATTAGTGAGCCCAAATGGCATCACTGTATATTCAAAATGACCATACCTAGTCCTGAAAGAAGTCTTAGGTATGTCTTCCTCCTTTACCCTTAGCTGGAAATATCCAGACCCTAGATCAATTTTGGAGAACACCCTTGCTCCTTTTAATTGATCAAATAAATCCTTTATTCTTGGAAGAGGATACTTATTCTTTATGGTCAATGCATTCAGCTTTCTGTAATCTATACAGAGCCTAAGGGTTCCATCCTTCTTTTTCACAAACAACACAGGTACTCCCCAAGGAGACACACTAGGTCTAATGAACCCTTTTTCCAGCAGTTCATCCAACTGCTTCCTGAGTTCTACCATGTCACGCACTGCCATTTTGTATGGAGCAGTAGACACTGGTGCTGCTCTTGGCACCAGCTTAATTTCAAACTTACCTCTCTTGAGGGTGGCAAACTAGGTAGGTCTATAGGAAAGACCCCTGGAAAATCCTGAACCACAGGTATTTTCCTGAGTTCTTCAAATATTTCCTGGTCATTCAGTACCAGGCAATCCTGCTCATCTTCTGGAGTTATCCTCTCCAGCACTTTTATGTGGCAGTCCATAGCCAACTCTAAGGGCTTATTCAAATCATATACTGTCCCACCAGGCAGTATTAATTGTCTGGCCTGACAATCAATAATGACTCTATTCTCTTCTAACCAATTCATGCCCAAAATCACATCATAGCCATGTGTCTCCAACACTATGAGGTTAGTGCTTAGTTTTAGCTTGCCTATCTGTAACTCACAGTTCTCTACCATGCAGTAGGCAAACAAGACTTCATTGCCAGCAGTTCTTACCAAGTACATATTGGTCATATATTTTACTTCTAGATTCATGGCCTTAACCAAGCTATTAGACACTATAGACAATGAAGCTCCAGTGTCAAACAGAACAGACACTAACTGGCCATTAAGGTAAATTGTACCTTTTAGAGCCCTTCTGCTAGTCTTTTGCTGACTAGTTTCTCTCTCAGCATTTCCGGCCTCAGGTGTTTCTTGCGCTCTCCTGGAGGATTCCAGTTGAAACACCCTTCCTGGAAGAGTACCAGGCCTTCTCTGCTCCTGAGGAACTCTAGGTGCTGGCCTTCCACCCTGGCCTGGCCCCTGAGTCCTCAGCTGGGGCATGGGCAGCTGTCCCCTAAGTCCTCTGGGACTAAAGGTTCCCAGTAATTTCTTGCTGCCTTCACCCCTTTTTGGGCAATCCCTCACCCAGTGATCTGGGGCTCCACACCTGTGGAACCCTGTGGAAGCTTTAAAGCATGGCTTGTTGCCATGAAACTTCCCACAAGTGCTGCACTGAGGACCATACTGCTGTGTCTGTGGCCCTCTACCCTGCCTATTTTCTCTCCTGCTTCCTCCTGCATCTCTTTCATCTCTCGGCCTCTTTGATGTCTGGCCTTTCTTGGTTCCACTACCACTTCCAGGCCCACTTTTAAATTGTTCCTGGAATTCATGCTCTAGAGCCAAGGCACTCTGCATGATTGTATAATAGTCTCTGGCTCCAATGGCCCTGAGAATCTGCCTCAATTCTGGTCTCAGCCCCCTGATAAATCTTTTGGTTCTCAGCTCTTCTTGCCCTTCATACTGTGGGGCATACCTGATCAAACTGTTGAACCTCTGCTCATACTCCAGTACACTGAGGTTCCCCTGCTCCAGTTGATCAAATTCAACCTGCTTCTGATCCCTCTGTGCCTCACTGACATATTGCTGCCTGAAGACTCTGAGGAAGTCAGCCCACCTCATAGCTCCCCTCCTGTCTGGGGGTCTCCTCTGGTTCCTCTCCTGGTAACTCCTCTGTACTGCTCTCCACCAGAGCTCTGCATTCCCTTCTAGCCTAAAGGTGGCTAGCAATACCCTCTGTTACCCACTCCGGGGTAGTCCAGTTATGGTGCCAAAACTGTGCATTTAGACTCCCAAGATTGGTAATGTTCTGTAGGCCATCAGAACACTACCCTGAGTGTGCATACCCAAGTGGCCCTCTTGGGCACTATGTAAATACATGCATATTGGTCCAACCATCGCACACATATTCACATTGCATGCACACCATGGCAGCAAAGAAGGAAAACACTAGCACAAGTCTTAGTTTTGGCTTCCACACATTAGGCAATCGTGTTAAGTTCTAGTGGCCAGCTATTGCACCTGTAACTTCCACTAATAAACTGTATCATTCTAGCCTCATACCCCCTATTTTATTTGCTCCATTATGAATTATAGACTTATAGAAAACCAAGGAATTTTGTTTTACATCAATAGCCCACCTATGGACCAAGTTATGGATTTTTTAAGTTGGTTACAAAATTCTGACCAAATGAACAGTAACTCAGCCAACTTTGCAACATCATATCTTTGGCTACAGGGCTCTAAATCCAGAAATTCCAAAGCCCAGTTAACCCTCTAGATGTCCTCTAGGTGTGGTCAAAATTTCATACCAAGATTCATTCTACACAGGGAGATATTAAACTTTATGTCCAGAGTCGAAATTCTGGCAACTTTTGGACCATTTTGCCCATACAATTTTTCCAAACCATGCAAACACTTCATTCACAAGGGGAAAGCCCTCCAAGGCTATCCCATACATGTCCAATACACATATTAATTACATTCTCTTGCATCTAGCAACTTTATGTGGCCAAAACAGAATTTACAAGTAAGCAGCCTATCATTCACACTTAGGCAGCTTTGCACCACATCACTTACATAGCCAAAACATTACTCAAATGTTCACATACTTGTCTCATTTTACATACACTACATGTACATGCATACATGCACTAAAATATGGTCTTAACTCAGCTAAATACGCACCCTAGGTTACAGGAGGTCCTGAGACACAATGGACTCCAAAAACAGGATGCTGGACAGCTGCTGCACAACACAGTAAGTACCACCATTAAAAATACCAAATGTGCTCCTAAAATCACCAAACTTTCCAGATCATAACTAGACATATGGAAGTTCATGTACCTGAAATTTCAGATCAAAAATCAAACCACAAAGGTTAGTTTGAAGGTGATCTTTCAGCTGGACCTGAAATGACAGAATTGAGGGGAGTAAGTTTCATTGAGAAACTTAGTAAGGGTAGCACTTGGATTCAATAGGCAATGTAACCATCATTAAAACCTGCATCCAAAGACACTAAAACAAAAAAACCACAATGCATATATACAAGATATAGCAACCAAATGCAGCAGCCAAACACAAACAACAAACACATGAAATGTGGCAGCAACATATACCATAGGTTAGTCCATAAAACACATAATAAACATAACCAAATCACTATGGCAGCCCTCCTCAAGCTAATTCTTGGTCTTAGGAGGATTTTAACACTAGTTATTACTAACTTTTGGGCTCTAGAAACCCAGAAATTCGCTGCCATCACTGTGCACTTCACACTAGGTCACAAAACCTTCAATAAGTGCACTCCCCTCACTAAGCTTGGTTCATCAAGCTCATGGCTCTCTTCCAAGCTTAGCCCTAGCTCCATGGTTGCTTGAAAATGAAGAAAACAACCCATGAGAGCAAGAGAACCCTTACCTTGATGGGTATGCTGAAATTGGAGCTTGATCCTAGGTGCACTCAAGCAATAGCACCAAATAGCTTCCAATTGTGCTTCCTTGACTTCAATTGCAAGTAGTTTTGAGTTTGAAGGTATGGTGGCTATGGAGGAAGTGTGGAGGAGAGGGCTGGCTTTCTTTTTGCTGGTGGAGGCCGAAATTTAGAGAAGCAAAGGTGGTCTTGACTACTTAAATAGTCAAAAGTACACTAAACACACTTAAGTAGTCTTAACCTTGTCTTATGTCATTTTCCTTGCTACAAGACTATGGTTTCTTAGTCTTAATCTCTTGGCCCACATTTGACCATCCTTATCTTCCTTTAGCAGCCCTCCTTATGTGGGATAACCCCACAAAACTTCCATTTGACTTAAGTCATAGACATACACATCTTAAGGCCTACATTAGAACACTTAGGTCCTTTATGCCTTTTTGTGTTTTCTTTGTCCTTAGTTGTCTTCCATAAGCAATTTGGTCCTCCAATAGCACTTTCATACCATTCATATCCTTCCCATAACTCTCCAAATCTCTTTTGTGAAAGTTTTGCAATTGAGTACCCGAATTTCCAAAACCTTACAAAAAAGTCCATAGGTTGCTTGACAAACAAGCAATCCTTAAGGCTTTTCTTGGGGACCAAGTTACCAACTTGGAACACTTTTAAGGAGGTGTTGATCATGCCTTTTACCCCCCACACTTCAATCACTATGGTGAGAATTACACAATATAATGGTTTTTAGCCATTATGACACACTTGTAATTCTCCCATTTTGTGAGGTGGTAACAATCCTCCCCCCCTTAAAAATTTTGGTCCTCCAAAATAGCCTTTAGCTTCGGGTATTCTTCAGGATACCTTTCCATAAGGTCTTTTTCAGTTTCCCAGGTTGCTTCTCTTTCAGAGTGGTGTGACCACTGAACTTTAACCATGGGAATATGTTTGTTTCTTAACCTTCTGGTATCCTTGGCTAAGATAGCTATAGGTTTCTCTTCATATGTCAAGTTAGGTTCCAACTGTATGTCTTCCACTACAATAGCATGCTTTGTGTCCAGTAGACACTTCTTAAGCATACTGATGTGAAAAACATTATGAACACTTGACATGCTTGGCGGTAGAGCTAACCTGTATGCTACCTTGCCAACTCTATCCAAGATCTCATAAGGACCGATGTATCTTGGAGCTAACTTGGTTCTTTTGCCAAATCTGACAGTGCCTTTGGTTGGTGCAACTTTCAGCCAAACATTGTCACCAACCTCAAATTCCAAGTCTCTCCTTCTTTTGTTGACATAGGCTGTGGTCCTTTCATTGGCTGCTTTTAATCTCTCTTGAATCTTCTTGATTTTGGCAGTAGTCTCTTCAATAATTTTGGGACCCAACTCTAGCCTGTCTGAGGCTTCCACCCAACAGTGGGGTGTCATGCACCTTCTTCCATATAATGCTTCATAAGGTGCCATGCCAATGGTGCTTTGGTAACTATTGTTATATGAGAATTCCACCAATGGCAAGTGTTGGTCCCATTCACCTTTGAAATCCAACACACAGCTCCTGAGCATGTCTTCCAGTATCTGTATCACCCTTTCAGATTGCCCATCTGTCTGAGGATGATAAGCAGTACTCAGGTGGATTTTGGTTCCTAGTGCTTTATGAAAAGCACTCCAAAACTGAGCTGTAAATCTTGGATCTCTATCAGATACAATGGAGTCTGGCACTCCATGTAGTCTCACTATCTCCTGGACATACATCTGGGCTAACTTCTCCAAGGAGTCTATGAGTTTCATATGTAAGAAGTGGGAACATTTGGTTAGCCCATCCACAATGACCTAGATTGTATCATGCCTTAGTCTGGTCATAGGCAACCCAGTCAAAAAGTCCATGGTTATGTTGCCCCACTTCCTCACTGGTATAGGTAGAGTCTGTAGGGTACCAGCTGGCTTCTGGTGCTCTACCTTTACCCTCTGGCATGTGGCACATTTGGAGACATAAGTAGCTATGTCTCTCTTCATATTTGGCCACCAGAAGTGAGTCTTCAAATCTTTATACATTTTCTCACTTCCTGGATGGATGTTCAACTTGCTTGTGTGAGCTTCTTCAAGTATTTCATCCCTGAGCTTTGCTCCTTTAGGCACATATATTCGGTCCTTGAAGTACAGTAATCCTTGCTTGTAGGCAAAGGATTGATACAAGGAACCTTTTTCCTCTCCTGAGATCTTTTTCAGATCAGGATCTGTCTCCTGTGCCTTTTTGGCTTCTTCAATCCATCCAGACTGAATTGTCAATGTGTAAATTTGGGCTTCCTCCCACTTATGCCATTTATGCCATAGGCATAGCAGACTATTTTGCTCATCATGATCAGCTAAGGATCCTCCTTTCAAAAGTCCTGTGTACTTCCTGCTCAAGGCATCTGCTACTAGATTGCCTTTGCCCTCTGTGTACTGTATACTGCAGTCATAGTCCTTGATGTACTCTAACCATCTCCTTTGCCTCATGTTCAACTCTTTCTGAGTGAACAAGTACTTTAGGCTCTTATGGTCAGTGTAGATCACAAAGGAACTACCCATCAAGTAATGTCTCCATTGCTTTAGAGCAAAAATCACTGCTGCCAGTTCTAGGTCATGGGTAGGATAATTTTGCTCATGGGGTCTTAACTGCCTTGACCCATAAGCAATGACATTTCTGTCTTGCATAAGCACACAACCTAACCCAGATCTAGATGCATCTGTATATATGATGTAGGGCTTACTTGGATCAGGAAGAATCAACACTGGAGCTTTAATCAACCTCTGCTTGAGCTCCTGGAAACTCTTTTCACACTTCTCAGTCCACTCAAATCTTTGACCCTTCTTGGTCAGATGAGTAAGAACTGAGGCAATCATGGAAAAGCCTGATACAAATCTCCTGTAGTATCCAGCTAATCCTAGGAAACTTCTGATTTCCTTCACAGTCTTTGGTCTTTCCCACTCTTGCACTGCCTTGACCTTTTCAGGGTCTGCCTTAAGGCCTTGTGCATCTATGATGTGTCCTAGGAAAGACACTTCCCTTATCCAGAATTCACACTTGGATAACTTGGCATAAAGCTGATGCTGCAACAGAGTCTTTAAGACAATCTTCAGATGATGTTCATGTTCATTTTCATCCTTGGAATACACTAGGATGTCATCAATGAACACAACCACAAATTTGTCCAGATGTGGTCTGAACACCCTGTTCATCAAGTCCATGAAAGCAGCTGGGGCATTAGTCAAACCAAATGGCATGACTGTGTACTCATAATGCCCATATCTGGTCCTGAATGCAGTCTTAGGAATATCTTCTTCCTTTACTCTCAACTGGAAGTATCCAGATCTCAAATCTATCTTGGAGAAGATCTTAGCTCCCTTGAGTTGATCAAACAGATCCTCAATCCTAGGGAGTGGATACTTGTTCTTGATAGTCACTGCATTAAGCTTCCTGTAGTCAATGCATAGTCTCAAAGATCCATCCTTCTTTTTCACAAAGAGAACAGGAGCTCCCCATGGTGAAACACTTGGCCTTATGAACCCTTTTTCAAGAAGTTCATCAAGTTGTTTCTTGAGCTCATTCATCTCTGTGATTGGCATTCTGTAAGGAGGTATGGATATTGGACTAGCTTCTGGTTGCAGCTTGATTTCAAATTCAATCTCCCTTTGTGGAGGAATACCTGGCAGGTCTTTAGGAAAGACTTGTGGAAAGTCTCTCACTATAGGTATTCTGTCCACTTCCTTATCACAGTGCAATTCATTCAATGCATAACAGTAATCATGCTCAGAAATCACAGGTATCTCATCTAATACCTCTAGCTCCATGCCATGCATTTCATACACTAATTCCTTAGAATTCACTAATGCATGCACTTCACCATCAGGCAATGTGATTTCCCTCTTAGCACAATCAATTCTTATGTTATGCATAGCAAGCCAATTCATACCCAGCACTAAATCATACTTAGGAATGTCCAACACTAGCAGATTAGTCATAACCTTAGTCTTTCCTACTACTAGCTCACAATCCTTAGCTAGGTCATTAGTGAAAAGACATTGACTACCTGCTGTTTTCACTAAGGATATCCTAGGCATGATTTCAGTAGGCAATTTCATGGCTTTAACAAATTTCCTAGCCACTATAGACACAGATGCACCAGTATCAAACAGAACACTAACAGGCATACCATTAAGGTAAATGTTACCTCTTAGTGCTCCTCCCTGCTCTGATGTCTCTGGCCTCTCCACTTGGAAGACTCTGCCAGCTCTCTGCACTGGAGGCCGAGGCACTGGAGGAACTGGCCTCTGCTGTCCCTCCCTTGGTGCTCCTCCTCTAGGTCCTGCCCCAATAGGTCTTACTGGACCTTGGTCTTCTGGCCTCCTTTGAGCCTGTGGGCAGTCTTTGATCCAATGATCCATGGATCCACATCTTAGACACGCTTGGGTATCAAAGTAGCAAGGTTTCTTTCCATGAAACCTCCTACACTTAGGGCACCTTAGGCCAGGGAACTTCCCCTTAACCTTGCCCTCACCACCAAAATGGGAACTCTTGGCAATTCCCTTGCCATGTGGTGGCTTCTTCTGCTTGCCTCCTGCCTGACTACTTTCCCCTGGTCCACTGGGAAAGTACTTAGTCTCATACTCCTCTTGCTCTACTAATAGAGCTTTCTGCACTGCTTCATAGTATGTAACTGCTCCAAAAGGTCTAACAGCCTTTCTGATGTCTGACTTTAGGCCTCTGACAAATCTTTTGGCCTTCAATTCCTCCAGTCCATGATACTGAGGAGCATACCTCACCAACTGATTGAATTTGTGCTCATACTCTAGGACACTGAGGTTGTCCTGCCTTAGAGCATCAAATTCAGCTTGCTTCATATCCTTGATGGCATCACTGATGTACTGTTCCTGGAACAGCTGTGTGAACTCTGGCCAGCTCATCTCAATATCTCTTCCTGGCCTTCTGCCCTTCTGGAAAGCATACCTGTCTCTGGTGTTTCTCCACCACATCTCTGCACTGCCTACCAAGTTGTAAGTAGCCAGTGACACCTTCTTGGTGGAGCTGAGTGGCATCCTCTCAAACATCTTTTCTATGAAGATTAACCACTCCTCAGCTCTCTCTGGCCCAGCTCTTCCATCAAACTGTGGAGGTCTTAGGCCTTGGAACCTCTCCAACAGTCTGACCTCATCTAGGCCCTCTAGATCCTCTGATCTATGTCTCCTGGATCTATGAGAGTCCTCTGTATGGTGATGCTCTCTATGATCTCTCTGCCTTCTCCTGGATCTTCTCTCACGGCCTTCCTCAATCTCATTCCTAGTGTAGGAATGGTCATAGACTGAGGGATTGGTCCTGGACACCTGACCAATCTCAGATCTTACTCTTCTACCTCTTGGATTTCTCCTATCCTCATCTTCCACCTCAATGGTCTCATCATTTGTGTCTTCTAAGCTTCCAGAAGGAACATATTCAGATGTGTTCCTAGTATCCTCTTCTGGTTGTTGCTGTGCATCCTGAACTAGTACTACTGGAGCTACTTGGACTCCCTGCTGTTGTCCTTGAATCAACCTCATTAAGTTTTCATTGATTAGAGCTAAGTTCCTCTGAAGCTCTAACCAAACCTGAGGCACTTCAGGGTTTGCTACCCCCTGTTGCCCCGGATTCCCTCTATTCTGTTCATTTCTTTGTTGCCCAGAATCAGTAGGAGGCCTTCGGGGTGGTTCCCCTCTCCTTGTGGCAACCATGTTTACTTCCCTGCATTGATGATTTATCATAGAGCACATATAAAGATCATAGGTATTTCAATGGTACTTGACACTAGCAGCTGACCAAACTGAGTTCATATATGTAGATGCATGCAATGCCAACTATATGCAATGTACATGTATAAACCATGCTCTGATACCAACTTCTGTTACCCACTTTGGGGTAGTCCAGTTATGGTGCCAAAACTGTGCATTTAGACTCCCAGGATTGGTAATGTTCTGTAGGCCATCAGAACACTACCCTTAGTGTGCATACCCAAGTGGCCCTCTTGGGCACTATGTAAATACATGCATATTGGTCCAACCATCACACACATATTCACATTTCATGCACACCATGGCAGCAAAGAAGGAAAACACTAGCACAAGTCTTAGTTTTGGCTTCCACACATTAGGCAATCTTGTTAAGTTCTAGTGGCCAGCTACTGCACCTGTAACTTCCACTAATAAACTGTATCATTCTAGCCACATACCCCCTATTTTCTTTGCTCCATTATGAATTAGAGACTTATAGCAAACCAAGGAATTTTTTTTACATCAATAGCCCACCTATGGACCAAGTTATGGATTTTTGAAGTTGGTTACAAAATTCTGACCAAATGAACAGTAACTCAGCCAACTTTGCAACGTCATATCTTTGGCTACAGGGCTCTAAATCCAGAAATTCCAAATCCCAGTTAACCCTCTAGATGTTCTCTAGGTGTGGTCAAAATTTCATACCAAGATTCATTCTACACAGGGAGATATTAAACTTTAGGTCCAGAGTCAAAATTCTGGCAACTTTTGGACCATTTTGCCCATACAATTTTTCCAAACCATGCAAACACTTCATTCACAAGGGGAAAGCCCTCCAAGGCTATCCCATACATGTCCAATACACATATTAATTACATTCTCTTGCATTTAGCAACTTTATGTGGCCAAAACAGAATTTACAAGTAAGCAGCCTATCATTCACACTTAGGCAGCTTTGCACCACATCACTTACATAGCCAAAACATTACTCAAATGTTCACATACTTGTCTCATTTTACATACACTACATGTACATGCATACATGCACTACAATATGGTCTTAACTCAGCTAAATACGCACCCTAGGTTACAGGAGGTCCTGAGACACAATGGACTCCAAAAACAGGATGCTGGACAGCTGCTGCACAACACAATAAGTACCACCATTAAAAATACCAAATGTGCTCCTAAAATCACCAAAATTTCCAGATCATAACTAGACATATGGAAGTTCATGTACCTGAAATTTCAGATCAAAAATCAAACCACAAAGGTTAGTTTGAAGGTGATCTTTCAGCTGGACCTGAAATGACAGAATTGAGGGGAGTAAGTTTCATTGAGAAACTTAGTAAGGGTAGCACTTGGATTCAATAGGCAATGTAACCATCATTAAAACCTGCATCCAAAGACACTAAAACACAAAAACCACAATGCATATATACAAGATATAGCAACCAAATGCAGCAGCCAAACACAAACAACAAACACATGAAATGTGGCAGCAACATATACCATAGGTTAGTCCATAAAACACATAATAAACATAACCAAATCACTATGGCAGCCCTCCTCAAGCTAATGCTTGGTCTTAGGAGGATTTTAACACTAGTTAGTACTAACTTTTGGGCTCTAGAAACCCAAAAATTCGCTGCCATCACTGTGCACTTCACACTAGGTCACAAAACCTTCAATAAGTGCACTCCCCTCACTAAGCTTGGTTCATCAAGCTCATGGCTCTCTTCCAAGCTTAGCCCTAGCTCCATGGATGCTTGAAAAATACAGAAAACAACCCATGAGAGCAAGAGAACCCTTACCTTGATGGCTATGCTGAAATTGGAGCTTGATCCTAGGTGCACTCAAGCAATAGCACCAAAGAGCTTCCAGTTGTGCTTCCTTGACTTCAATTGCAAGTAGTTTTGAGTTTGAAGGTATGGTGGCTATGGAGGAAGTGTGGAGCAGAGGGCTGGCTTTCTTTTTTCTGGTGGAGGCCGAAATTTAGAGATGCAAAGGTGGTCTTGACTACTTAAATAGTCAAAAGTACACTAAACACACTTAAGTAGTCTTAACCTTGTCTTATGTCATTTTCCTTGGTACAAGACTATGGTTTCTTAGTCTTAATCTCTTGGCCCACATTTGACCATCCTTATCTTCCTTTAGCGGCCCTCCTTATGTGGGATAACCCAACAAAACTTCAATTTGACTTAAGTCATAGACATACACATCTTAAGGCCTACATTAGAACACTTAGGTCCTTTATGCCTTTTTGTGTTTTCTCTGTCCTTAGTTGTCTTCCATAAGCAATTTGGTCCTCCAATTGCACTTTCATACCATTCATATCCTTCCCATAACTCTCCAAATGTTGAGCCACAGTGGCATGTAGTGACTCCATCATCACTTCCATTCTCTCCTGTCTGTCTCTACTAGGTCTAGGTCCTTGGTACCTGGCAGTGGGCTCTTCGGCCACATTATAATCCACTTCTTCAGCCTGAGTTTCAGGCACATTTTCCTGCAATCCCTCTACATGATGGGCTGCAGTGCCTTCTACTTGTCTCAGGGAATCCCTGTCCCTGCCTCTAGTCCTCATCCTGCACTTTCAATTGCAGATATTCACATATATCCAAAATAATACAAGTCTTATATAAGTTAGACCTAAAGGAGACATTGTCTAGGCTAAGCTCTGATCATAATATCAAACAGGCTCTGATACCAAACAAAGTCTGTCACACCTCACTCAGGCCCTGGCCCATAAGTTCCAAGGTTTAACTCCCAAACCCACTTTAACACTAAAGACTTCAATTCGGCCAAACAAGCAATGGAAACCTTAAGTCTTATTTTCTTAAGGTGAGAAGCCTGGGAGGTGGCCCAGGAGGCTTTTAAACAAACCCAACAGTTACTTGCAGCAAAGGCAAGGCCCAATACCACTATTTTGCACAACAAGCAAGGCTTTAATTGATTACTTGCATCTCAAGCAAGGCAACACTTAATGGAGTTTTAAGTGCATAATTGGTGTGCAATCATGTGTGCTACTTATATGACAACCAAGAAGCCACATCATTGGTTTAGATTTTAAAGACCACAAGTTACTATGCACATGATGCTCTCGGCCAACTCACAAGCATATAGTAGTGCACCACATTTCCATAAGTTTAGGCTCATAACTATTCACATAAAAGTGCCAAACATTTGCCCAAAACATTCAACATCCAAGTACAGGCATATTGCCATCCATAAGTCATACATAACTTGGCATACAAATCCAACAAAACCAACACAAGTCTAGGCATCAAGGACTACATATATGTACACAAAAGAGTAGTCTACCTAGTGTCCAACATGGCTAAATGCCATGAATCCCAAGCTAAGCAAGCCAAGTTATTACATACCAAGACCACTAATGGTCAAACATAACCTTGAGTATGCAATACAAGAGTACACACTACAACACCAACCCAATTGCCTGGTTCATTGTCATGAAAGTAAATACTATGATCAGAGCCAAAGTCCAAGTATCCATAGCCTTCCTAGACAAGTCTCCAACTACAGCCTGCAAACTTAGCTCATAAGTCTCGGCCCACCATATATATAAGACTTGTAATGAACCTAAGATGATAAGCCAAGCACACATTGGCACATACCTTGGAAACTAAGCAAATTAGTGCAAAACACAACCAACAAGCAAGCTAGCACTACTCAGGCCGAATGTCCTTGCCTGAAATAAAAGGATGGGCAGTGAGTATAACTCAGTAGGATTCACTTATACATATACAACTAAAAAATGAGTCTATTTAGTTAAGCTGAGTATTCACTCAAAGCTTAACCTCCCATTAGCTAGCTTTACCTGCAAAACAAACACACAAAGACAAGAAAACCAAGCATATACATATACAAGATAATTAACCATAGCAAATAATCCATAATACCATAAGTGGGGTTAGCAAGCACATGGAAACACCAAAGCACACAAGTACACACACACACTCCACACTTTTGCTCTCGGCCAAGATAAACCATACATGTACCCATGTGCACAATGCACACATAAAACCACCTTTCAACATACCACTTCCACTTAGAGCTCCAAAATGCCAAGCAAATAGGCCACATTTACTTGCATTTCTAGTACATGTACAATAGTTAATTAGCTAATCAACAAGTAGACCAAGTATTCTCAATAGCCCATCAAGCAACTAAGGTCATTTGGCAAATTTTAACCATCACTTAGCCACTCTAAACACTTGAACCATGGTACATTACCAAGCAACATCAAGTGTTAGTGAACCCTACCTCAATAGCTTTCGGTCTCAAGCCAACCTTCCAATATCCAAGTGTTCTTCACACACAATGCCTACCACAACAAACAATAGGCATCAACAACACAAACTCATGGATTAACTACCATGTTTTTCAATGAAGAACACTACAATACACAAGCTTAAGCTCTCGGTCACAATGCCCATTTCCACATATTTGTGTTATCCATCACACTAACTCATTACATGCTCATCTAATCACCAATGAACATCACTCATGGTATCATTACCATGTAACCAAGTGAAGTACACTCGAATACACTAATCCAAGCTTTCGGCCAAATTTGCCCATTTCACACAATAGTGTTCTTTACCAAACTAGCCCATTACATAAACACCTAATCATCAATGATCAATGTTTATGGCACCAATACCATATAATCAAGTAATGAGCACCAATTTACTCTACTTCAAGCCCTCGGCCATAATGCCCTTTTTCACATAACAATGTTCTTCATCCATTTAGTTCATCATATAATCACCAAATCACCAATAACCATTGTTCATGGCACTAATACCATGTAATCAAATGAGGAACACACAATTACCTCAAAATGCACCTTTCGGCCAAATTCCAATTTGCTCAACTTGATGTTCTTCACTCAAACTTGCCTAGCACAAGAACAAATAGGCAACAACAACACTTAGTCATGGATTAATTTCCATGGAAATGAAGAAGAACATCAAGTTCATTCATCCAACACATTCGGCCAACATTCCACTTCCAAACCGAAACATTTCTTGCTCAATTAGCTTAACTCATCATCAATTGAGCACTTAAACTCTTCATTCATGGAACAATTACCATGTATTCAAGAGGAATCATGAAATACCTTGGAACCCTAGCTTGAATAAGCTCGGTCTTCCTTGAATCTCCAAGAACCAAGCTTGATTCCAAGCAAGCAAAGGCCGAAACAACACTTCTCCAAGCTTGAATCCTTCAATGCTCTCAAGATTAGCTTGAATTCAAGGCCAAATTGGATGAACACTCAAGAAAGCTCTCGGCCAAAACAAGAACAAATGAAGCCCGAAAATGAACCAAGTGAATGGCCTTGACTTAGTTTCGGCCGAAAGACTTAAGTCTTTAGTTAGCTAAAATGCTAACTTTTACTTCCATTTCTTTGCATGAGACAATGTAGCCCCCAACTCCACATGTCCACAAGCCGCCACTAAAACATGTGTCTAGTATGTCATTCAAGTCACTCCTTGGCCCATAATGCCAAGCATAAGACAACACAAGTACCAAGGCATTATAATCACCCTTGTATAACCGGCCATATAACTAGACAAACAACTAGTTAGTTTAACTAGTAACTAGTGAATAGTACTTTAGTGGTAGACAAGATTTGATTAGTAATCATTGTTGTCTCCCACAATTTGGCTTAGTATGGCACTAGTCACCTTAAAAACTTGCATGGCCGAATATGCCAACTTTTAGTTTGTAGTTTTAATTGTACCACTCGTCTAAGTGTACAATTTGACCCCCTTTCTCTGTTTTCTGTCAGCTTTCCCATAGTCCAATTTCTATGTGCAGTTAAGGTCTAAAGGTTTCCAGTTTTGCACATAGGTCACTGTACTAGTTTCCATAGTTCCCCCCACTCTTCCTTTTTTTATTTTTCCTTGTTTTCCTTTGTTCTCCTTGGCCTAAGCCAAGCACTTATGAGGTGCCTAACAGATTAACGATCCCCCTGGCCAAATGTAGGGAATTCGCTTCCTTAGGAAATGGTAGGACCAACCTCGGTAGAGTGATCGGACCCTCTTCCGAAACAGAAGTACCCCTGGGAGGAACCATCCTCAGGGAATATATTCCCCGAGATGTTAGAGTAACCTCGGAAGGTACGAACAAAGCATTTAAGGAGCCTCTGACAGCTCTCCATAAAGTCGTCCCCCAAGTACATTCTGACACGCTATCCCTGGGGCACGCCATCAGAGGGACACCTCGATACGACACTCTCGGAATGCCTAGGCTGTCAGCTAGGCAACTTTTACTGAGATAAGCGTCCCTTTATTCCCGGAAAAGCAGGGATCGCATCCCACTGGACAAGTCTCGTAATCTGGGATGACCACAAGAGGAGAATGGCTTTTATATGCCTCCTTTATAAAACACCCAGAAAGCATCCTAGCAGCGTAAGAAGAAAGTTCTCTTTGAATACACAAAAGGGCACATTAATTCAGTTATCTGAAAGTACTGACTTGGGCGTCGGAGGCTCCTCCCCGGGAATACGCACCGGGGACCTCCTAACCCGCATTTTCTAGAGTATTTCAGGTACTCTCCACTGGGGAATCTCCTCCCTACCCGTACAATGACACATGATGAAGCCGCCGCAGGCCATCAAAGCGCATCAAAAGGAGAATTCAGAGTCTGAGGCTCTCCTGGCGAAGGCGCGTGCTGAGAAGGCCACGCTCCAAGCCGAGGTCGATTCTTTGAAGAAGGAGCCGAAGAAGAAGAGGATGAAGGTACTGAAGAAGAGGTCGCAGATCTGAAGAAGGACCTTGACGTGCTTGGGGTTGAGAAGGATAAATCCGACCAGATGACCAAAGTTGGTTTCCAGGACAGCTTCTGCCTCGCTCGGCACCTAGTTCTTCAAAGGTTCCCAGATCTGGACCTTTCTTTCTTGGAGGCCCTAAACATTCCTGAGGGGCCTCGGTGGTCTTGGTCCAAGATTGAGCACCTGAACTTGCCTCTTTCTTTCCCGGCTCGGAAGGTCATGGAAAAGGGCGCAGGAGCTGGTGGCTCCTGAGACGCCGAGATTCCTTAGTTTGTTTTAGGGTCCTTTGCCTTCTTTTCCTTCTTTTTTGTACTTCTTCTTTTGGCAATCTTTCTTCTCTGTAAGCAGATTCATCTCAATAAAGACTCTTTTTGGCTAAGTCTTTTTGCGAGATTTTTCATTTCCCATTGTCCCGAACATGATCGCTCAAGAGACTTCAGAAAATCATATCTGCGCTTATTACGGCGATCACCTTCGCGGAATTCTGGCTTGTACAATTTACACTTAAGAACTTTTCTAAGAAACTTCTGTACTTAGAATATTTTTCTAATTTGTACAATACAATTCTTCCACAAAATCCTAAGCATAGAATTTTTTCAAGGCATCTGAATGCCAAGTATTTTTTAATTCGATGCCTTCCGCATCGCCGAGTTTGTACACCCCATTTCGTACTTCAGCAAGAACCAGATAAGGACCTTCCCAATTTACGGGAAATACCCTTGGGATGGCCTTTGGGGTCCGAATTCAGCCTTTCAGAGAACGAGGTCTCCTTTCTTTATTCCCTTTGGCCTGGCGTGCAAGTTTATAGCCGCGGCCACTCTTTGCTGAAAAGCTTTTCTTCTCAGCTCGGCTGTTTCTCTGTGTTCGCCGATGAGGTTGAGCTTGGTTCTTAGGCCGAGGTCAATTCCACTTTTATCAAATACTTGCACCCGTACTGATGGTCGCACTACCTCGATTGGGATGATGGCCTCTGTACCGAAAATGAGTGAAAAAGGTGTTTCCCCTGTGGCTCTTCGGGGTGTTGTTTGGTAGCTCCACAATACGCTTTGGAGCTCTCCTGGCCATTTCCCTTTTGCTTCTCCCAGCCTCTTTTTCAGACCATCTTTTTGTTGGGTTTCGGGAGCCAAACAGCGCAGCGAAATTTAACCGAAACCCTCCAGGATCCAAGCGAAACGGGGTAAACCGGGTGTTCGAAAATTTTCATACCTAATTTTCGATTGAGATCTCTCACTCAACTGTAGAGTCGAATCACAAAACCTGAACAGTTGATGTGTTCAGGCTCTCTATGGTATCCACACGAACCTCTCGGGATCACCACGCTTCCACCACGTCCCGGTAGATGCATTTCTCTTGCGCTCGCAGTGCTAGCTTGCTTCCGCTTGAGCAGTGCTAGCTTGCGTCCTCCAAGGAATTGCAAGAGAAGAGTGCGGCTGTCCTTTTGGGAGGCTAGGGCAAGGAGACCTGCGAATTTCTCACTAAAAGTTGTATTTATAGTGAGACTCAACTTCCAGGCCTAATGGGTTTCAAAGCCCTAATCCAATTAGGATTTAATTTCGGGCTTAATAATGGCTCAACTTTTGGGCCCATTATTAATATGAAATTAAAGTGAAACCATAACCCAAATAATTAGCCCATGCACTCTAATGATCCAAATAGCTCTATGTGTGCGACCCAATAGGCTCTTACCACGTTGGCAATGATCATAAATCACATTTATGATCATAAGCAATGAGCGGTGTCTAGCAACACATCATTGATACCCAAGTGACAAGATTGTCGATGATTCGACTAAACCTTTATGATCATCACCGATATATGCCATTGTCCCTTTGTCCAAGATATCAAGACTAAGCACGAGACATGGAAAGTGTCGCTCTCGTAAAGCCCAATCTTTGGTTTCTTGATTACCGAGTAGACCAACTTAAACTGATGACATTGATATCATTTATCAACTCATCCGAGCATGGCCATGCATTTTCTAAGTCTCACTCTATCAAGGGGCCCGAAGATATCACTCCCGTTACATAAGAGGGACAAATCCCATCTTGATCATACAAATCCCTCCGCATGATATGTGACATACCCAATGACCTCCTTCAAGTTCACTCAGTTACGAGCAACAAAGGAAAGTATCAAAGTATGTGACTCACATGTAGGGAACCTTGATGATCTTAGGTCGAAGGACTACATATACCATGATCACTATGAGAATCACTTATGACACTCATATAACGATCCATGTAGTGTTCTCATGGTGGGTCGGTCCAGTACACAAGTTCTCCAACTTGTACCCATATGTAGACTACATATCTCATATTAGTCTCCACATATGCTAGTCGTTATGTATTATTGCAACCCGCTCCACAATAATACTAGACCAGGGACGTTTAAGAATATCATTATTCTAGGGTTACAATTATGTTTATTAAGTTACGCAGAAACAAAACAACAAACATAATTGCTGGATTAATGCCTTAATAAAATATCATGACTCAATGTGCAAAAATACAATCATCTCATGATTGGCTTTTTGGGCACAACACTAACAATCTCCCACTTGCACTAAAAGCCAATCATCCATGTATCTAATACCGATGGACCTAGAATGGCTATCATGCTTCTGCTGCGTAAGGGGCTTTGTCAGTGGATCAGCAATGTTGCTGTCTGTCGAAGTCCTGCATATCCTTACATCACCCCTCTCGATGATCTCCCTGATGAGATGATAGCGTCGGAGTATGTGTTTGGATCGCTGGTGAGATCGAGGTTCCTTAGCCTGTGCGATTGCTCCATTGTTGTCACAATAGAGCTCTATCGGGTCGGCAATGCTTGGAACCACTCCAAGTTCAGTGATGAACTTCTTGATCCAAACTGCCTCCTTCGCAGCATCAGAGGCGGCAATGTACTCAGATTCTGTTGTAGAGTCAGCTACTGTCTCTTGCTTTGAACTCTTCCAGCTCACAGCACCACCACCAATACAAAACACATAACCAGATTGCGATCTAAAATCATCCTTATCGGATTGGAAGCTTGCATCGGTGTAACCCCTTACAACGAGCTCATCTTCACCTCCAAAGACCAAGAATGCATCCTTAGTCCTTCGTAAGTACTTAAGGATGTTCTTAACAGCTGTCCAATGACTCTCACCGGGGTTCGATTGGTACCTACTTGTCATGCTCAAAGCATATGAGACATCGGGACGAGTACATATCATGGCATACATGATAGATCTAATTGCTGAGGCATATGGAATCTTACTCATGCGCTCTCTCTCCTAAGTTGTACTCGGACACTGAGATCTAGAAAGAGTGATACCATGTGACATGGGCAAGAATCCTTTCTTGGAATCTTGCATGCTAAACCTCTTTAGCACCTTGTCAATATATGTACTTTGACTTAGGCCAAGAAGCTTTCTAGATCTATCTCTATAGATCCTGATGCCTAACACATAGGCTGCTTCACCCAAGTCCTTCATAGAGAAACATTTCCCTAGCCAAGTCTTCACAGACTGTAGCTCAGGAATGTCATTCCCGATGAGTAGTATGTCATCTACATACAACACCAAGAAGACAATAGCGCTCCCACTAACCTTCTTGTAGACACAAGGTTCATCTTCATTTTTGATAAAACCAAACTCTTTGATTGCATCATCAAAATGAAGATTCCAACTTCGAGAAGCTTGCTTCAGTCCATAAATGGACCTTTGCAACTTGCACACTTTATTGGCATTCTCAGGAGTGACAAAACCCTCAGGTTGTGTCATGTACACATCCTCAAGTAGCTTTCCATTTAGGAATGCAGTTTTGACATCCATTTGCCATATCTCATAATCATAGTGTGCAGCAATAGCAAACAAAATTCGGATGGATTTAAGCATAGCAACTGGTGAAAAAGTTTCATCATAGTCAATACCATGAATTTGCTTGAAACCTTTTGCAACCAATCGTCCCTTAAAGGTAATCACATTACCATCCATGTCAGTTTTCTTCTTGAAAACCCATTTGCACCCTATGGGTTTTACCCCTTCAGGTGGGTCAACCAAAGTCCATACTTGGTTTTCATACATGGATTCCATCTCGGATTTCATGGCCACTAGCCACTTCTCAGAGTCAGGCCCCGACATAGCTTGTTGGTAGGTTGTGGGCTCATCCTGATCCATGAGCATCACATCACCAGTGTGAGTCACGAGAAATCCATATCTCTCAGGCTCACGCCGAATCCTACCAGACCTACGTGGGCTCTGTGCTACAGGAACAGACTCTTGAACCACAACATCTTGTGGTGTCTGTTCAGGTTCCATTTCAGGTTCGATGTCTCCTTGTTGTTCTTGAATTTCTTCAAGTTCTACTTTCCTCCCACTAGTTCCTTTAGAGATAAACTCTTTCTCTAAAAAGACACCAGTTCGAGCAACAAACACTTTTTGCTCAGAAGGATTGTAGAAATAGTAACCCTTTGTTTCTTTGGGATACCCAACAAAAAGGCATTTTTGAGATTTGGGCCCTAGTTTGTCAGAGGATTGACGTTTCACATAAGCGTCACAGCCCCAAATCTTCATAAAAGACAAATTGGGATGCCTCCCACTCCATATCTCATATGGTGTCTTTTGAACCGATTTAGATGGAACTCGGTTTAGTGTAAAAGCGGCTGTCTCTAGAGCATGTCCCCAAAAGGAGTTTGGAAGGTCAGCTTGACTCATCATAGAGCGAACCATGTCTAACAGAGTTCGATTTCTCCTTTCAGATACACCATTCCATTGAGGTGTACCTGGTGGAGTGAGTTGTGATACTATACCACACTCCTTCAGATAGTCAAGGAATTCTCGATCCAAGTACTCTCCACCTCGATCTGATCGAAGCACTTTGATACTCTTCCCGAGTTGATTCTCTACTTCATTCTTGAATTCTTTGAACTTTTCAAAGGATTCTGACTTGTGTCTCATAAGATACACATAGCCATATCTGCTGAAGTCATCAGTGAAAGTAATGAAGTATTGGAAACCTCCTCTAGCTTGTGTAGACATAGGGCCACATACATCACTATGTATGAGTCCTAGTAAGTCATTAGCCCTTTCACTTTGCCCTGTGAATGGGGCTTTGGTCATCTTGCCCAACAAACATGACTCACATGTCTCATATGATTCAAAATCAAATGAGTCCAAGAGTCCATCCTTATGGAGCTTGGATATGCGGGTCTCATTTATATGGCCCAAGCGACAGTGCCAGAGATAGGTCGGGTTTGAATCATTTAATCTGACCTTCTTGGTATTCACATTATAGATTGGATCTTCGAGGTCTAGAACATACAACCCATTGCTAAGTTGAGCACTACCATAAAAGATTTCATTCAAATAAATAGAACAACATTTGTCCTTTATTATAAATGAAAAACCTTTCTTGTCCAAACAAGAAACAGAAATCAAATTTCTACTAATAGTAGGCACAAAGTAGCAGTTGTCTAATTCTAAAACTAATCCACTAGGTAAAGTGAGAACATAAGTCCCTACGGCTAAGGCAGCAACCCTTGCTCCATTTCCAACACGTAGGTCCACTTCACCTCGGGCCAATCTTCTACTTCTACTTAGATCCTGCACATTTGCACAAATGTGAGATCCACATCCAGTATCCAATACCCAAGATGAGGAAGTAGAAAAGTTAGCCTCTATAACAAAAATACCTGAAGTGGAAGTCTTACTTCCCTTTTCCTTAGCAAGTTCTTCAAGATAGAGCTTGCAATTGCGCTTCCAGTGTCCAGGTTGCTTACAATGGAAGCACTCCCCTTCCTTTGCCACACCACCCTTTGGTTTCAGTGCAGCTGAAGAAGAATTAGCATTGGACTTTCCATTAGCTTTATCCTTCTTCTTGTTGGCTTTTCCCTTTCCCTTGCCCTTTTGAACCATCAAAATGGGCTTAGCCTTCTTAAGGTTTTGCTCAGCAGTTCTCAACATGTTGAGCAATTCAGGGAGGGACTTGTCAAGGTCGTTCATGTTATAGTTCATGACGAACTGACTGTAGCTTTCAGGCAACGATTGCAAGACTACATCAATAGCCAACTCTTTCTGAAGAGCAAATCCCAAATTCTCAAGATTCTCAATGTACCCAATCATCTTGAGCACATGAGGACCCACGGGACTTCCCTCAGACATCTTGCACTGAAACAATGCCTTAGAGGTCTCAAACCTCTCATGCCTAGCTTGCTCTTGGAAAAGCATTTTGAGATGTTCGATCATATCGAACGCCCCCATGTTCTCATGTTGCTTCTGAAGCTCAGATTCCATGGTAATAAGCATGAGGCATGCAACATCCAAAGCATCATCAGAATGCCTCTTGTGAGCATCCCTTTCAGCTCTTGGAGCAGTGGCAGCAGGCTCATTCGGAATGGGCTGCTCTAGGACATAAGCCTTTCTCTCTTGTTTGAGGACTATCCTCAAGTTTCGGTACCATTTGAGAAAGTTGGTCCCATTCAGTTTTTCCTTCTCAAGGATCGATCGCAACGAAAGTGTCGATGTGTTTTGTGCCATGGTTATCTACAATAGTAAATATGCAGTGTAAGAGTCATGTATTTTAATTCATTTAATAAGGACTTTTATTAAACGATACTCCCACTATTTTCCTCAAAATAATAACCCTCGATATTATTTCGGAACACCTCGGCGCTAAGGTATTCTAGTGGGCCAAGATCCATATTTGACCACAACCTGAGTCAGCTTTGGCTTTTCTCTCAAGTTACAGCTATTTAGGTAGGCAACTCCTTGCCAATTGCATCTTATGCAACTCTTGGATAGTTGGGTGAACAACACTTGTCCAAGCTCATCTCATGAGCTTAAGCCCAACTCTATGCCTCTAAGTCCCTAATCCTATTAGGATGACTTAGTTAAGTCGGACCCAAAGTTAGCAATTTGGATATCACTATTATCCCATCGCGCCTTACCAAGATGAACATAGGTGCTTTGCTTTGGCAAACCCACCTAATGTTGATCAAAGTCTTGACGAGTGCCAACATTTGGAAGGCATCACATTTAATGACTTAATATTTGTTTGAGGGATTTTTCTTTTGATCTCACCAATTTGTTATCTCCGGTTGTCTTATACATGCATCACATACAAATATAAAACATGCATCTCATGCTTACAAGAAAGTAAACGTGACATGGTTATAGCCCAAACTATGCGATATTCTCAAGCCAATGAGAATATCATAAAAGCCTAAGAAAAGAAAAGAGTCTTCACAAGCTCCTTATCTTCCTTTCTTGGCTGCCCTTTTGTTGTCATCTCCTTGGACATGCCTCCTTGGATGATCCTTAGACATACAACCTTGGATGATCCCATAATGCACTATTACATCAATAATAGAAACCTCGAGTTACATTCGAGGGGAGTAAGGTGAGAAGAGAATGTACAATGAGAGTGATAAGAAAAGGCACGACTCGCAGGCCGTATTTACAAGTACAACCAATCAAGGGCTATAACCATGCACCATGCTTCAAACACCAATCAGCATATCATGTCAAATCTCATTCAACAAAGATGCATGCCAATTTTCGCGTGTTGATTAACCAGTTTTTATTTATGTGGCGCTTCGCATACGGCGGTCCCGCTGGCCTGTCAGTGGGCGGTGGTTCCGCTGACCGGTCAGCGGACGAGGTCAAGGGGAGCCGCCCTTGCGGGGGGCGTGGGGGGCAGCGCCCCCCGGCGCAAAAAATTTTCTTACAATTGCTTAGCCCGAAATCTTCTATTTTGAGAAAGTAGGCACCCGAGACTCCTCTATTCGAGCCACCAAAAATACCTTACTTTCGGTGCCCGAACAGGCCGAATCCGAACAAAGCTAGGGTTTTTGCAACTATTGCAAGAATCCTAATCCATATAGGTATCTCATACCATTCAATTTCGGGTTAATCTCATTAACCAATTAGTGTCGTTTCTTCATATATCTCATATGTTCATTACGAATTCCAGTTTCATGCATCTTGAATCAATCTAATTAATCATGGCCGAAAAGCAACCGAACACATAGCATCATGCGATTCAACACTCAATCCCGATTTAGGGTTTCACCAGTAGCTCTGATACCACTGTTGGGTTTCGGGAGCCAAACAGTGCAGTGGAATTTAACCGAAACCCTCCAGGATCCAAGTGAAACGGGGTAAACCGGGTGTTCAAAAATTTTCATACCTAATTTTCGGTTGAGATCTCTCACTCAACTGTAGAGTTGAATCACAAAACCTGAACAGTTGACGTGTTCAAGCTCTCTATGGTATCCACACGAGCCTCTCGGGATCACCACGCTTCCACCACGTCCCGACAGATGCGTTTCTCTTGCGCTCGCAGTGCTAGCTTGCGTCCTCCAAGGAATTGCAAGAGAAGAGTGCGGCTGTCCTTTTGGGAGGCTAGGGCAAGGAGACCTGCGAATTTCTCACTTAAAAGTTGTATTTATAGTGAGACTCAACTTCCAGGCCTAATGGGTTTCAAAGCCCTAATCCAATTAGGCTTTAATTTCGGGCTTAATAATGGCTCAACTCTTGGGCCCATTATTAATACGAAATTAAAGTGAAACCATAACCCAAATAATTAGCCCATGCACTCTAATGATCCAAATAGCTCTATGTGTGCGACCCAATAGGCTCTTGCCATGTTGGCAATGATCATAAATCACATTTATGATCATAAGCAATGAGCGGTGTCTAGCAACACATCATTGCTACCCAAGTGACAAGATTGTCGGTGATTCGACTAAACCTTTATGATCATCACCGATATATGCCATTGTCCCTTTGTCCAAGATATCAAGACTAAGCACGAGACATGGAATGTGTCACTCTCGTATAGCCCAATCTTTGGTTTCTTGATTACTGAGTGGACCAACTTAAACTAATGACATTGACTTCATATATCAACTCATCCGAGCATGGCCATGCATTCTCTAAGTCTCACTCTATCAAGGGGCCCGAAGATATCGCTCCCGTTACATAGGAGGGACAAATCCCATCTTGATCATACAAATCCCTCCGCATGATATGTGACATACCCAATGACCTCCTTCAAGTTCACTCAGTTACGAGCAACAAAGGAAAGTATCAAAGTATGTGACTCACATGTAGGGAACCTTGATGATCTTAGGTCAAAGGACTACATATACCCTGATCACTATGGGAATCACTTATGACATTCATATAACAATCCATGAAATGTTCTCATGGTGGGTCGGTCCAGTACACAAGTTCTCCAACTTGTACCCACATGTAGACTACATATCTCATATTAGTCTCCACATATGCTAGTCGTTATGTATTATTGCAACCCGCTCCACAATAATACTAGACCAGGGACTTTTAAGAATATCATTATTCTAGGGTTACAATTATGTTTGTTAAGTTACGCAGGAACAAAACAACAAACATAATTACTGGATTAATGCCTTAATAAAATATCATGACTCAATGTGCAAAAATACAATCATCTCATGATTGGCTTTTGGGCACAACACTAACACTTTTATGGTCCTGTTAGATACTTCTACTTGCCTATTACTTTGGGGGTGAGCTACTGGGGCGAAGTGCATTTTTGTTCCGAGGTCACTGATAAATCCCTGGAACCCTTTGTCTATAAACTGGGATCCATTATCAGCTACTAGTACCCTCGGTATGCCAAATCTGCATACGATATTCTTCCATACGAACTTCTGCACTTTTTTGCCAAGATAGTAGCCAAGGGTTATGCCTCGACACATTTGGAGAAATAATCTACCGCTACTACGCAGAACTTCACGCCTCCAGGTGCTGTTGGGAGTGGTCCTATGAGGTCTATGCCCTAAACTGCGAAGGGCCATGGGTAGTCAGCCGAAGTTACCATTTCCGAGGGTGTCCTCTGGATATTCGCGTGTCTCTGGCAATTACCACATTTCTGGACGAACTGCTTAGCGTCCTTTCTCAGGGTAGGCCAAAAGTACCCTTGGCGAAGTATCACTGCTGCCAGGGTGTCGGTTCCAATGTGTGAACCACAAGCGCCTTCGTGAACTTCTTCGAGGATCATTTCAGTATCCTCTTCGCCAACACACCTCTGCAGTGGATTTGCGTATCCCTGCCGATACAACTCTTCACCGATTAGGAAGAATCGGCCGGAGCGTCTTCGCACTTTTGCAGCGTCGCCGGGGTCTTCGGGGAGCGCGTTGTCTGCGAGATACCTTTTTATCGGGTCTTTCCATCCTTTTCCCGAGGTTACTATGCTCAATACTGCGATGCTCGGATGGTCTAGCACCTCGGTGCATGTTTTCGACTTCGCCAAGCAATCTGCTTCGGCGTTATCTCGTCGAGGTACATTTTCGATCCGTATGGTGTCGAACTCTTGAATGAGCTTTGCTACCAGTTCGTGGTATTTTGCCAAGGTTGGGTCCTTCGCCCCATAGTCTCCTGCCGTTTGTCGAACTACTAGCTGGGAATCGCTGTGGGCCTTTAAATTTCTCACGCCAATTTTTCTGGCTAGGCGCAATCCTGCTATGAGGGCTTCATACTCAGCCACATTGTTGGTGACGTTAAAGCTGAACTTGATAGCCTTCATTACCTCTAGGCCTTCGGGACCTCTGATAATTACCCCAGCTCCCTGGTGTTCGGACCCCGAGGCTCCGTCAACATACAAAGTCCATTCTGGCTCACCTTCGTTTGGATCCGGATGGCTGTCCTCGGTGGTGGGTACTTCGGCAATGAAGTCTGCCAGAGCTTGAGCTTTTATGGCTTTTCGAGGTTCATAAGTGATGTCGTGTTCGCCAAGCTCTATACACCATTTGGAAAGCCTTCCCGAATGATCAACTTTTCTCATGACATCGCGCAGAGGTAGACTGCTTCGGACGATGATAGGGTGAGCCTGAAAATATGGTCGCAGCCTTCTTCCTGCTAGCACCAAGGCATATATAGCTTTTTGCAACAAAGGATACCTGACTTCGGCGCCATGCAGGGACTTGCTTACATAATAAACCGGCCATTGCTTCGGCCCTTCCTCTTTCACAAGGACCGAGCTTACTGCTTTTTCTGTGACGGCGAGGTATAATATGAGGGGCTCTCCCTCGCGGGGTTGCCGCAGAGTGGGCAGACCGGCTAAGTAGATTTTGAGTTCTTCCCAGGCCCTTTGGCAGTCTTCATCCCAAGGATGATCATTACTTCCGAGGTTGTCCTCCTTTTTTGCTGCCTTAGTGAGGACTTTGAAGAATGGTCGACACCGGTCTCCATACCTGGAAATAAACCTGCTAAGAGAGGTTATCCTTCTGGTGAGTCTCTGCACATCTTTTATTGTGGCAGGAGTTCGGAACTCAAGCAGAGCCTTAATTTTTTCTGGGTTAGCATCAATGCCTCTTTCTGATACCATGTACCCAAGGAACTTTCCCGAGGTCACTCCGAAGATGCACTTTTCGGGATTAAGACGGATCCCGAAGGCTCTGAGCTGGTGGAAAGTTTCCTTTAGATCTGCGACGTGGTCGCCAGGCAGCTTGCTCTTGACTATCATGTCGTCGACATATACTTCCATGTTTCTCCCTATTTGGTCGCTAAAGACCTTGCTCATCAACCTCTGGTAGGTGGCTCCTGCGTTTTTGAGTCCGAAGGGCATTCTGACGTAACAATGTGTTCCTCCCTCGGTGATGAAGGTGGTTTTCTCCTCATCTTCGGGGTCCATCCTTATTTGATGATACCCACTGAAAGCGTCTAAGAAACTTAGGAGCCCTTATTCGGTAGTTGAGTCTACCAATTGGTCTATCGGTGGGAGAGGGTATGAGTCTTTTGGGCAAGCATCGTTCAAGTTTCTGAAGTCGATGCACATCCGGAGCTTACTGCTTCCTTCTTTTGTGGCAATAACCACGTTGCTTAACCATTCGGGGTACTTGACCTCCCTGATGACATCAGCATTCAACAGGCGCTGGACTTCGATTTTGACAAAGTTACTTTTATGGACTAAGATGCCCCGTTTCTTTTGCCGGACAGGTTTTGCTTCCGGTCCTACTCTAAGGCTATGCTGTATTACGCTAGGGTTTACCCCTGGCATATCTTTCGGTGAGTAGGAAAATAGATCTTTATTTGCCAGCAGAAAAGATACAAGTTTTTTCTTGTCACCTTCGGCCAAGTTTTTCCCTATTCGGGTACTTTGGCCTGGGACAAGTTCTACTTTTTCCATTTCCGCTTTCGCGGGATCTTCTGCCTCGCCCTTCTTTGGTGCCTTTGCCTCCACCGTTTGTGCGAAGTTGTTTGCCGGAGCTTTTCGTGCCTTGACGAACACCTTCCTTACTTCACCCTGATCTATGAAGATTTCCGCATCTCCATCATTGGTGGCGAAAGTGACAGTTAAGTACTTCACATCAGGGCAAATGTGCAGATTTCCCTGTGTCTGTCTTCCAAGGATGGCATTATACGATGAAGGGACATTCATGACAATGAACCTTGCCATTGTGGAGGCAAAAAATTCAGCAGTCCCATCTACCGAAGTTCCTTTCAGCATTAAGGGGAGATCGATCCATCCGAGGACAGGCAGTTCGGATGGTCCTACCCCGAAAGTAGGCGAGGTGACGGGCTTGAGGTCGCTGCTAGATATGCCCAAGTTCAGCAGTAAGTGTGAAAACAGGACATCGGCGTTTGATCCATCGTCGAGCAACACTCTCTTGACGTCCCAGTTTCCTATCCTCGCCATGATCAACAGCGGATCGTCATGGGGAAAGATGACGGCGGAACCATCCTTGCGGGCCAGTTTCTTTGTCGGACTCTGATATTCCATGACTGCTATTTCTCTGGCCTTCCTCTTTCTTTCCGAGGATGGGAGCCCCGTCGTGATTGTTTGTATTATTCCCGCCGGAGGTGGAGGGCGCCTTTTCGGACTTCGGTTCCTCCGCCTGTCGGAGTCGTAGTCCTCATCTTCTGCCTTTCCTTCCTCCTCTTTTCTCCCTTTCGGGGACGGCATCCGCAGATAACGTCGAAGTTGGCCCAGTTTTATCAGCGACTCTATATACTTCTTCAATTGGAAGCAGTCTTCGGTGCCGTGGCCGTGGTCGCGGTGAAACTGGCAGAACTTCTTTATGTTCTTCTTGTTATCAGCGGTAATGGCCCTTGGCTGCTGAATCTGAGTCCCCTGCCTTTCCATTGTCATGAGGATGTTTGTTCTCGTGGTGTTCAGGGGTGTGAAAATTGGGAGTTTCCTTCCCCGCATTCTCCGAGGTCGGCCTGCCTGTTCGGTTGGACACTGGGTTTGCTGGTTGGACCCTTCGGCCCGGGTGTGATCGTGTTAGTGTTGTGCCCAAAAGCCAATCATGAGATGATTGTATTTTTGTACATTGAGTCATGATATTTTATTAAGGCATTAATCCAGTAATTATGTTTGCTGTTTTGTTCCTGCGTAACTTAACAAACATAATTGTAACCCTAGAATAATGATATTCTTAAAAGTCCCTTGTCTAGTATTGTTGTGGAGTGGGTTGCAATAATACATAACGACTAGCATATGTGGAGACTAATATGAGATATGTAGTCTATATATGGGTACAAGTTGGAGAACTTGTGTACTGGACCGACCCACCATGAGAACACTACATGGATCGTTATATGAGTGTCATAAGTGATTCCCATAGTGATCAGGGTATATGTAGTCCTTCGACCTAAGATCATCAAGGTTCCCTACATGTGAGTCACATACTTTGATACTTTCCTTTGTTGCTCGTAACTGAGTGAACTTGAAGGAGGTCATTGGGTATGTCACATATCATGCGGAGGGATTTGTATGATCAAGATGGGATTTGTCCCTCCTATGTAACGGGAGTGATATCTTCGGGCCCCTTGATAGAGTGAGACTTAAAATGCATGGCCATGCTCGGATGAGTTGATATGCGATATCAATGTCATCAGTTTAAGTTAGTCTACTCGGTAATCAAGAAACCAAAGATTGGGCTATACGAGAGTGACACATTCCATGTCTCATGCTTAGTCTTGATATCTTGGACAAAGGGACAATGGCATATATCGGTGATGATCATAAAGGTATAGTGGAATCATCGACAATCTTGTCACTTGGGTAGCAATGATGTGTTGCTAGACACCGCTCATTGCTTATGATTATAAATGTGATTTATGATCATTGCCAACGTGATAAGAGCCTATTGGGTCGCACACATAGAGCAATTTGGATCATTAGAGTGCATGGGCTAATTATTTGGGTTATGGTTTCACTTTAATTTCGTATTAATAATGGGCCCAAGAGTTGAGCCATTATTAAGCCCGAAATTAAATCCTAATTGGATTAGGGCTTTGAAACCCATTAGGCCTGGAAGTTCAGTCTCACCATAAATACAACTTTTAAGTGAGAAATTTGCAGGTCTCCTTGCCCTAGCCTCCAAAAAGGACAGCCGCACTCTTCTCTTGCAATTCCTTGGAGGACGCAAGCTAGCACTGCGAGCGCAAGAGAAACGCATCTACCGGGACGTGGTGGAAGCGTGGTGATCCCGAGAGGCTCGTGTGGATACCATAGAGAGCCTGAACACGTCAACTATTCAGGTTTTGTGATTCGACTCTACAGTTGAGTGAGAGATCTCAATCGAAAATTAGGTATGAAAATTTTCGAACACCCGGTTTACCCCGTTTCACTTGCATCCTGGAGGGTTTCGGTTAAATTCCGCTGCGCTGTTTGGCTCTCGAAACCCAACAGATCAGACTTCGGTCCACCCATTCTCAGCTCTTCGGCCGTCATGTGCTGTTCGGCCCTTCGGTAAAATTCACCAAACGTGTCCGGGGGGTCCTTGTAGGACTCGTAAAACAGCTGTGAGTCCCTCAGAAGGCCCCGCGTCATGGCGAGAATGCGTATTTCAGGCCAAAAGTCCGGGACACTCAAAGCTTCTCTGTTGAATCTTTCGACATAGTCGCGGATGGTTTCTCCATTTCTTTGCGCTATGTCGAACATTTGGACAGGCATCTTCGCCGTTGGTCGACTTCCAATAAATTACTGTGTGAAGGCCATGGATAACTCCTGGAACTCCGTGATGGTTCCTGGAGTCAATGAATTATACCACGCAGTTGCTGGTCCTGTGAGGGTGACCTCGAAACATTTGCACAAGGTAGCGTCGTCGGCACCGTGCATCATCATGCTGCGTTTGTACTTGGTCAGATGGGCCTGTGGATTTGTCACACCTCACTCAGGCCCTGGCCCGTAAGTTCCAAGGTTTAACTCCCAAACCCACCCACTACAACTCTAAAGTCTTCAATTCGGCCAAACAAGCAATGGATACCTTAAGTCTTAGTTTCTTAAGGTGAGAAGCCTGGGACGTGGCCCAGGAGGCTTTTAAACAACCCAACAGTTACTTGCAGCAAAAGTAAGGCCCAATACCACTAACTTGCACAACAAGAAAGGCTTTAATTGATTACTTGCATCTCAAGCAAGGCAACACTTAATGGAGTTTTAAATGCATAATTGGTGTGCAATCATGTGTGCTACTTATATGACAACCAAGAAGCCACATTATTGGTTTAGATTTGAAAACCACAAGTTACTATGCACATGATGCTCTCGGCCAACACACAAACATATAGTAGTGCACCACATTTCCATAAGTTTAGGCTCATAACTATTCACATAACAGTGCCAAACATTTTCCCAAAACATTCAATATCCAAGTACAGGCATATTGCCATCAATAAGTCATGCATAACTTGGCATACAAACCCAACAAAACCAACATAAGTCTAGGTGCCAAGGACTACATATATGTACACAAAAGAGTAGTCTACCTAGTGTCCAACATGGCTAGATGCCATGAATCCTAAAAGCTAAACATGCCAAGTTGTTACATACCAAGACTACTAGTTGTCAAACATAACCTTAAGTATGCCATACAAAAGTACACACTGCAGCACCAACCCAATAGCCTGATTCATTGTCATGAAAGAAAATACTATGATCAAAGCCACAGTCCAAGTATCCATAGCCCTCCTAGACAAGTCTCCAACTATAGCCTGCAAACTTAGCTCATAAGTCTCGGCCAACCATATATATATATATAAGACTTGTAATGAACCTAAAATGATAAGCCAAGCACACATTGGCACATACCTTGGAAACTAAGCAAATTAGTGCAAAACACAAGCAACAAGCAAGGTAGCACTACTCAGGCCGAATATCTTTGCCTGAAATAAAAAGATGGGCAGTGAGTATAACTCAGTAGGATTCACTTATATACATATACAACTCAAATTGAGTCTATTTAGTTAAGCTGAGTAATCACTCAAAGCTTAACCTCCCAACTGCTAGCTTTGCCTACAAAACAAACACAAAGACAAAGAAACCAAGCATATACATACTATAATATCATAAGTGGGGTTAGCAAGCACATGGAAACACCAAAGCACACAAGTACACACACGCACTCCACATGTTTGCTCTCGGCCATAATGAACCATACATGTACCCATGTGCACAATGCACACAATTCACCATCAAACAACTTACTTCCACATAGAGCTCCAAAATGCCAAGCAAATAGGCCACATTTACTTGCATTTCTAGTACTTGTACACTAGTCAATTAGCTAATCAACAATTCAACCAAGTGAAAAACTTTAAAGCCCATCAAGCAACTAAGGTCATTTGGCAAATTTTAACCATCACTTAGCCACTCTAAACACTTGAACCATGGTAGATATATTACCAAGCAATATCAAGTGCCAGTGAACCCTACCTCAATAGCTCTCGGTTACAACCAAGCTTCAAGTATCCAAGTGTTCCTCAATCACAATGCCTACCAAATCAATCACATAGGCATCAACCACACATACTCATGGATTAACTACCATGTACTCCAAGAAGAACACCATATAATACTAACTCAAGCTCTCGGCCAAATAGACCAATTTCATATATGTATGTGCTACCCATCATTCTAACTCAATACATGGTCAACAACCATCAAATGAAGCTTGTTCATAGCACATTTACTATGTAATCAAGTGAACAACACCTAGTTACACTAACCCATGCTCTCGGCCATAATGTCCTTTTTCACATAACAATGTTCTTCATCAATTTAGTCCATCATATAGTCACCAAATCACCAATAAACAATTGTTCATGGCATCATTACCATGTATTCAATCAATGGACACCAAATTATACTACTTCAAGCCCTCGGCCATAAAGCCCAACTTCACACACTAATGTTCTTCATCATTCTAATCCAACATATGATCACTAAAACATCATTAACCAACGTTCATGGCACTAATACCATGTAATCAAATGAGGAACACACAATTACCTCAAAATGCACCTTTCGGCCAAACTCCAACTTGCTCAACTTGATGTTCTTCACTCAAACTTGCCTAGCACAAGAACAAATAGGCAACAACAACACTTAGTCATGGATTAATTTCCATGGAAATGAAGAAGAACATCAAGTTCATTCATCCAACACATTCGGCCAACAATGGGCTTACAAACCAACACCAAGCTTGTTCAATTAACTCAATCTAACAACAATTGAGCTCCTAAATCCCTTGTTCATGGAAGAAAATACCATGGATTCAAGGAAATACCAAAGTTACCTCAAAACCCTAGCTTGGTTGGTTCGGCCCTTCTTAATTCTTCAAGTTCAAACTTGAAATTGAAGTAGTCTAGCACCGAAATCAAGCTCCCAAGCTTGAATCCTTCACCCAAGCTCCACACTCCTTCAATGAATCTTGAAACCGAGACCAAGTTTGAGAGAACTCAAGAACATGAGCTAGACAAGCTTTCGGCCAAGGAAAGAAATAAGCCCGAAATGTCAAGGTAAATGTCTTGACTAGTTTCGGCCGAAATGACTTGGGTTTTAGTTAGCTAAAATGCTAACTTTGGCTTCCATTAATTTGCATGAGACAATGTAGCCCCCAAATCCATATAATCACAATGCCGCCCTTAAAACTTGTGTCTAAATGGACATTTAAGTCACTTCATGGCCCATAATGCCATGCACAACACAAAACAAGTACCAAAGTACTATAATTGCCCATGAGTAATCGGCCATATAACTAGACAACAAACTAGTTAGTTTAACTAGTTAACTAGTGAATAGTACTTTAGTGGTAGACAAGATTTGATTAGTAATCATTGTTGTCTCCCACAATTTAGCTTAGTATGGCACTAGTCACCGTAAAAACTTGCATGGCTGAATATGCCAACTTTAAGTTTGTAGTTTTAATTGTACCACTCATCTAAGTGTACAATTTGATCCCCTTTCTCTGTTTTCTATCAGTTTTCCCATAGTCCAGTTTCTATGTGCAGTTAAGGTCTGAAGGTTTCCAGTTTTGCACATAGGTCATTGTACTAGTTTCCATAGTTCCCCTTACTCTTCCTTTTTATTTTTCCTTGTTTTCCTTTGTTCTCCTTGGCCTAAGCCAAGCACTTACTAGGTGCCTAACAGGATCAGTGCGGCCATCATAAATCTCTAGCCGAGGTACTCTAAAGTCGCCTAGCATGGCTGCCCCAACTACAGCTTGGGTGAACGGGGACTTATCCCCACAAAAGGTTCCAGACAGCCTGGCCCAGACGGGTTTGCGGGGTACCTGTTTTTCCACCCTGTTTAGTCTCGCTAGTATCCTCTCCATAAGGATCGTGGCACTAGGTTCTTCCTTTGGGAAGGGAGATTTTCGGCACCTCTTCGGGGAGTTAGTTCGGCATCGGGGGGACAAGGACTTCGCCTCGGGCAACGGACTCCTTTGATGTGGGATTTTCGGTTGCTTGGACCTTGTTTGTCCCGCAAGCCGTGTCCCGAGGGGTATGTTTTCTGTTGAAGATTCCTCACGTGGATCTTCGCTTCCCGAACTACGATGGGTTGATTTGGGGCTTCTTTCCCGAGGGCATGCTGGCGAGGGAGACCTTTGGGCCTGAGTTTGTTGTGGCCACCTTCGGTCTATTTGCTGTGTCATTTCAGCCACAATGGAATGTTGAAAGTCACGTAGAAAGCTCATAGTAATGACTAGAGGGCACTCTTCCTCGGGCACGGAAGTCCCTGGAAGGGTTTGCTCAGTAGCCGGTTGAGCTTTAGGCGCGGATGGGAACCTCGGGAGTCCCTTGTCCTTCGAACGCCGAGTTTCAACAATGGCGACCTCTAAGTGCATTCCCACAGACGACGCCAAATGATGCCCAGCAGCATCTTCGTTGAGTGACATTGTGACTTCTGGAAGGACTTCCTGAGAGGGAGAACGCCTAGAGCCCAGATTTCCCAAGGGAGTGTGCTTGAAAAGCTCAGAAAAGAGGGTTAGGAGGTCCCCGGGGTTTGTTTCTGGGGAGGAGCCTCCAACGCCCAAGTTAGTGTCCTGATAAGGTAAAGGGGAAGCACTAAGGTTTTAGTGGCCTTGCCTGTTTGTGTTTTCTCAGGGAGAGGGGTCTGATCAAGGATCGATGCTTTGCCAGGGTTTGTTTCCTGGTATTTATAGGAGTGTCTAGCCCATTCAGATCATGACACGTGTTTGGTCAGATCTTTTCTGTACCTTCGAGCGTAGGGGACAAGTAGCTGTTTGCAGGCTCCTCGAGCCTTGGTCCGAGACAGGTCGTGACAAGACCTGGACGGCGTCGGCGTGTCAGATCGCCGTTTGAGGCAGCATGTAGCGCCTGTGGTCAACATGCAGAGGCTCCTTAAATGCTCATGCCGTACTCCCGAGGTCCTTTGGCCGAGGTCATCTTTGACACAGATGCCCTTCCTTGGGAGCTATGCTCATGGTTTCGGGGAGTTTCCTGGTTCGGAGGTTCCGCCTTCGGGGAGATCCTCTTCTACTTGCAATAGTCAGTTCTTCATATCTGAAGGGGATCAAGCCGGTCCCCCCGGGGGAGCCGGCAACATCTTTAAAATCCCTGGCGTACTTGCCGAAGTCCCATGTTTGAGGCTCTTGACTTCGCTCCCTCCAAGGTCAGTGATAGTGCCTTTTTCGGATGACGCCAGGCTTCCCGATCACACTTTCGGCAGGAAGTATGTTCTGAAAGAGGCGATAGCCCTTCGGCTATCATTCGGTCTAATGCAGTCCATACCTTCAGGGATGGGGATCTCCAGCTGGCGATAGGCCACTCTGGCTAGAAGTCAAGGCCATGGGAGGCCTCTATGTCAAGGGCATGTGGGAGGTCTCTGTGTCAGAGGCTCCTTAAAAGTTTTTGTCATGTTCAGAAGACCCCTTTGTTAGTGGTGTTACCAAAAGCCAATCATGAGATGATTGTATTTTTTTCACATTGAGTCATAATATTTTATTAAGGCATTAATCTAGCAATTATGTTTGTTGTTTTGTTTCTGCATAACACAATAAACATAATTGTAACCCTAGAATAATGATATTCTCAAATGTCCCTAGTCTAGTATTATTGTGGAGTGGGTTGCAATAACATATAACGACTAGCATATGTGGAGACTAATATGACATATGTAGTCTATATATGGGTACAAGTTGGAGAACTTGTGTACTGGACCGACCCACCATGAGAACACTACATGGATCGTTAAATGAGCGTCATAAGTGATTCTCATAGTGATCATGGTATATGTAGTCCTTTGACCTAAGATCATCAAGGTTCCCTACATGTGAGTCACATACTTTGATACTTTCCTTTGTTGCTCATAACTGAGTGAACTTAAAGGAGGTCATTGGTTATGTCAAATATCATGTGGAGGGATTTGTATGATCAAGATGGGATTTGTCCCTATTATATAACGGGAGTGATATCTTCAGGCCCCTTGATAGAGTGAGACTTAGAAAATTCATGGCCATGCTCGGATGAGTTGATATACGATATCATTGTCATCAGTTTAAGTTGGTTTACTCGGTAATCCAGAAACCAAACATTGGGCTATACGAGAGTAACACATTCCATGTCTCGTGCTTAGTCTTGATATCATGGGCAAAGGGACAATAGCATATATCGATGATGATCATAAAGGTTTAGTCGAATCATCGACAATCTTGTCACTTGGGTAGCAATGATGTGTTGCTAGACACCGCTCATTGCTTATGATCATAAATGTGATTTATGATCATTGTCAATATGGTAAGAGCCTATTGGGTTGCACACATAGAGCTATTTGGATCATTAGAGTGCATGGGCTAATTATTTGCATTATGATTTCACAATAATTTTGAATTAATAATGGGCCCAAGAGTGGAGCCATTATTAAGCCTGAAATTAAAGCCTAATTGGATTAGGGCTTTAAATCCCATAAGGCCTGGAAGTTGAGTCTCACTATAAATACAACTTTTAGTGAGAAATTCGCAGGTCTCCTTGCCCTAGCTTCCCAAAAGGACAGCCATACTCTTCTCTTACAATTCCTTGGAGGACACAAGCTAGTACTGCGAGCGCAAGAGAAACGCATCTGTCCGGACGCATGGAAGCGTTGTGATCCCGAGAGGCTCGTGTGGATACCATAGAGAGCTTGAACAGATCAATTGTTCAGGTTTTGTGATTCGACTCTACAGTTGAGTGAGAGATCTCAGCCAAAAATTAGGTATGAAAATTTTTGAACACCCGGTTTACCCCGTTTCACTTGGATCCTAGAGGGTTTTGGTTAAATTCCGCTACGCTGTTTGGCTCTTAAAACCTAACACCCTTTGGTGAAAGAAACCTCTTCAGGATATCAAAGCTTCTAGCCGAGGTCGCCCCAGTTACTCGGAACGCCCTTCGGTGTAGAGGGTTCTCTTCAGAGGATGTTTTACCCTGCCGAGGGTGGTGAGTCTGCTCTTCCCGAAGTTGGTCAGATCATTTTACCGATGGTGGTAGTGCACCATTTTTTCGAGGTCAGTCCTGTTATTCCTGAGGGTAATGGTGGAACACCGAGGTTCAGGGATCAAGGACTGTGGACCTTCTTTTTTTGAGGTTGGTGCTCGCACTCTCCGAGGGTGATGCTCATCTTTTCTGAGGGTGGTGCTTCATCAAAGCTTGAGAGTTTGGAGGGTAATAGCCCTTTTTCTATCACATGCCCCCCTCAGAAGCCGGAAGTTATGTCTTTGGTCATTTGAGCAAATTATGGGGGTCTTCGTGGAAGGTGGTGGCTAACACAGTCGTCATGACTGAATTTTTAGCCGAGGTTATCTTCTTCGGAGGGAGTTTCGGCAACATGAGATGCCTCATCTTAATCGAGGTAGCTCCTCTTGTACTCAACTGGCTTTCCCAGTTTTTGGCCGAATTTCCTACGTTCCCGAAGTTATTCCTTCAGCCTGAGGAGGATATCCCCCTTTCTTTCGGCCTATGTCATTTTTCAGTGAGTCATTACGTCTTCTGATCAAACAGACGTGTCACTTCGGATAAGCTTGCCTAAGCCTCTGAGCTGTCAGGAGGCATGCCCTTGTTTCCTGTGCTGGGTGACACATGTCACGCGGTAATTGGGGTATAGTTGTGTCAGTTACATCAACCATGTCTATTCACCTTCGATAGTTAATTATGGCAATGATTCGCCTTTGAAGGGTAATTATGGCGATGATTCGATTACCCCCTTCGGCCTATTTAAACCCTTTTCTTCCTCAGAGTTCCCACTTGCTTTCCTTTGCTTCTTTTTTTGCTCTCATTTGCTCTCAAGCTTTTCTCATTTTTCTGAGGTCGTGCTAGCAGCGGAGCAATTTCGGGCGAGTCTTAGCGACGTCGTTCACAAATCCTTTCCGAAGTTGTTCTTTGGCATTATTTTCTTCTTTTTTTTTCTCCCTTCCAAAGTTAGGTTCCACATTCCCAAATGTCTTCCCTTGTTCCGCTCATGTCCGTCCAAACCGTCACCAAGAGTTGGCTTCCTCTAAATTCTCATCCGAGTTGTACCACTTTGGAGAAGTTAGCGAAGTGGACAACAAAATTTTTTCTTCCTTCTTAATCAGTTATTAGGCTGCCCAAACCTAGCCTGTTTAGTTATATAAATAACTCGGGCGAGGTTACCATCTTTTGGGCCAAACAAAATGCCAGACTTCGGTTTCCTCCGCCGAAGGTGTTGTGCGACTTCTGCCATTTTCATGGCGTAAGCGTAACTCAGCTTTCGTCCAATTCTTATTCCTATTTCAATGCTTTTCTTTGCATCTGTGGGGGCTTCAATATAGAACCTCACTTCCTTTTTTTTATGCAATACTACAAACTCCATCCCGTCTCGAAGGGTGGTTTTTATTTTTTGCTTCCTCGGGGTTCTGGGTCCAAAAAATACACCTTTACCTTTGACATGAGGGACAGCTAGAGGGGTTGGCAGAGCAAGTGTTAGTGTTGTGCCCAAAAGCCAATCATGAGATGATTGTATTTTTGCACATTGAGTCATGATATTTTATTAAGGCATTAATCCAGCAATTATGTTTGTTGTTTTGTTCCTGCGTAACTTAACAAACATAATTGTAACCCCAGAATAATGATATTCTTAAAAGTCCCTGGTCTAGTATTATTGTGGAGCGGGTTGCAATAATACATAACGACTAGCATATGTGGAGACTAATATGAGATATGTAGTCTACATATGGGTACAAGTTGGAGAACTTGTGTACTGGACCGACCCACCATGAGAACACTACATGGATCGTTATATGAGTGTCATAAGTGATTCTCATAGTGATCATGGTATATGTAGTCCTTCGACCTAAGATCATCAAGGTTCCCTACATGTGAGTCACATACTTTGATACTTTCCTTTGTTGCTCGTAACTGAGTGAACTTGAAGGAGGTCATTGGGTATGTCACATATCATGCGGAGGGATTTGTATGATCAAGATGGGATTTGTCCCTCCTATGTAACGGGAGTGATATCTTCGGGCCCCTTGATAGAGTGAGACTTAGAAAATGCATGGCCATGCTCGGATGAGTTGATATACGATATCAATGTCATCAGTTTAAGTTGGTCTACTCAGTAATCAAGAAACCAAAGATTGGGCTATACGAGAGTGACACATTCCATGTCTCGTGCTTAGTCTTGATATCTTGGACAAAGGGACAATGGCATATATCGGTGATGATCATAAAGGTTTAGTCGAATCATCGACAATCTTGTCACTTGGGTAGCAATGATGTGTTGCTAGACACCGCTCATTGCTTATGATCATAAATGTGATTTATGATCATTGCCAACGTGGTAAGAGCCTATTGGGTCGCACACATAGAGCTATTTGGATCATTAGAGTGCATGGGCTAATTATTTGGGTTATGGTTTCACTTTAATTTCGTATTAATAATGGGCCCAAGAGTTGAGCCATTATTAAGCCCGAAATTAAATCCTAATTGGATTAGGGCTTTGAAACCCATTAGGCCTGGAAGTTGAGTTTCACTATAAATACAACTTTTAAGTGAGAAATTCGCAGGTCTCCTTGCCCTAGCCTCCCAAAAAGGACAGCCACACTCTTCTCTTGCAATTCCTTGGAGGACGCAAGCTAGCACTGCGAGCGCAAGAGAAATGCATCTACCGGGACGTGGTGGAAGCGTGGTGATCCCGAGAGGCTCGTGTGGATACCATAGAGAGCTTGAACACGTCAACTGTTCAGGTTTTGTGATTCAACTCTACAGTTGAGTGAGAGATCTCAACCGAAAATTAGGTATGAAAATTTTCAAACACCCGGTTTACCCCGTTTCACTTGGATCCTGGAGGGTTTCGGTTAAATTCCACTGCGCTGTTTGGCTCCCGAAACCCAACAGTGGTATCAGAGCTACTGGTGAAACCCTAAATCGGGATTGAGTGTTGAATCGCATGATGCTATGTGTTCGGTTGCTTTTCGGCCATGATTAATTAGATTGATTCATGATGCATGAAACCGGAACTCGTAATGAACATATGACATATATGAAGAAACGACACTAATTGGTTAATGAGATTAACCCAAAATTGATAGGTATGAGATACCTATATGGATTAGGATTCTTGCAATAGTTGCAAAAACCCTAGCTTTGTTCGGATTCGACCTGTTCGGGCACCGAAAGTAAGGTATTTTTGGTGGCTCGAATGGAGGAGTCTCGGGTGCCTACTTGCTCGAAATAGAAGATTTCGGGCTAAGCAATTGTAAGAGAATTTTTTGCGCAGGGGGGCGCTGCCCCCCACGCCCCCCGCAAGGGCGGCTCCCCTTGACCTCGTCCGCTGACCGGTCAGCGGAACCACCGCCCACTGACAGGCCAGCGGGACCGCCATATGCGAAGCGCCACATAAATAAGAACTGGTTAATCAAGGTGCGAAAATTGGCATGCATCTTTGTTGAATGAGATTTGAAATGATATGCTGATTGGTGTTTGAAGCATGGTGCATGGTTATAGCCCTTGATTGGTTGTACTTGTAAATACGGCCTGCGAGTCGTGCCTTTTCTTATCACTCTCATTGTACATTCTCTTCTCACCTTACTCCCCTCGAATGTAACTCGAGGTTTCTATTATTGATGTAATGGTGCATTATGGGATCATCCAAGGTGGTATGTCTAAGGATCATCCAAGGAGGCATGTCCAAGGAGATGACAACAAAAGGGCAACCAAGAAAGGAAGAGAAGGAGCTTGTGAAGACTCTTTTCTTTTCTTAGGCTTTTATGATATTCTCATTGGCTTGAGAATATCGCATAGTTTGGGCTATAACCATGTCACATTTACTTTCTTGTAAGCATGAGATGCATGTTTTATATTTGTATGTGATGCATGTATAAAACAACCGGAGATAACAAATTGGTGAGATCAAAAGAAAAATCCCTCAAACAAATATTAAGTCATTAAATGTGATGCCTTCCAAATGTTGGCACTCGTCAAGACTTTGATCAACATTAGGTGGGTTTGCCAAAGCAAAGCACCTATGTTCATCTTGGTAAGGCGCGATGGGATAATAGTGATATCCAAACTGCTAACTTTGGGTTCGACTTAACTAAGTCATCCTAATAGGATTAGGGACTTAGAGGCATAGAGTTGGGCTTAAGTTCATGAGATGAGCTTGGACAAGTGTTGTTCACCCAACTATCCAAGAGTTGCATAAGATGCAATTGGCAAGGAGTTGCCTACCTAAATAGCTGTAACTTGAGAGAAAAGCCAAAGCTGACTCAGGTTGTGGTCAAATATGGATCTTGGCCCACTAGAATACCTTAGCGCCGAGGTGTTCCGAAATAATATCGAGGGTTATTATTTTGAGGAAAATAGTGGGAGTATCGTTTAATAAAAGTCCTTATTAAATGAATTAAAATACATGACTCTTACACTGCATATTTACTGTTGTAGATAACCATGGCACAAAACACATCGACACTTTCGTTGCGATCGATCCTTGAGAAGGAAAAACTGAATGGGACCAACTTTCTCAAATGGTACCGAAACTTGAGGATAGTCCTCAAGCAAGAGAGAAAGGCTTATGTCCTAGAGCAGCCCATTCCGAATGAGCCTGCTGCCACTGCTCCAAGAGCTGAAAGGGATGCTCACAAGAGGCATTCTGATGATGCTTTGGATGTTGCATGCCTCATGCTTATTACCATGGAATCTGAGCTTCAGAAGCAACATGAGAACATGGGGGCGTTCGATATGATCGAACATCTCAAAATGCTTTTCCAAGAGCAAGCTAGGCATGAGAGGTTTGAGACCTCTAAGGCATTGTTTCAGTGCAATATGTCTGAGGGAAGTCCCGTGGGTCCTCATGTGCTCAAGATGATTGGGTACATTGAGAATCTTGAGAATTTGGGATTTGCTCTTCAGAAAGAGTTGGCTATCGATGTAGTCTTGCAATCGTTGCCTGAAAGCTACAGTCAGTTCGTCATGAACTATAACATGAACGACCTTGACAAGTCCCTTCCTGAATTCCTCAACATGTTGAGAACTGCTGAGCAAAACCTTAAGAAGGCTAAGCCCATTTTGATGGTTCAAAAGGGCAAGGGAAAAGGAAAAGCCAACAAGAAGAAGGATAAAGCTAATGGAAAGTCCAATGCTAATTCTTCTTCAGCTGCATTGAAACCAAAGGGTGGTGTGGCAAAGGAAGGGGAGTGCTTCCATTGTAAGCAACCTGGACACTGGAAGCGCAACTGCAAGCTCTATCTTGAAGAACTTGCTAAGGAAAAGGGAAGTAAGACTTCCACTTCAGGTATTTTTGTTATAGAGGCTAACTTTTCTACTTCCTCATCTTGGGTATTGGATACTGGATGTGGATCTCACATTTGTGCAAATGTGCAGGATCTAAGTAGAAGTAGAAGATTGGCCCGAGGTGAAGTGGACCTACGTGTTGGAAATGGAGCAAGGGTTGCTGCCTTAGCCGTAGGGACTTATGTTCTCACTTTACCTAGTGGATTAGTTTTAGAATTAGACAACTGCTACTTTGTGCCTACTATTAGTAGAAATTTGATTTCTGTTTCTTGTTTGGACAAGAAAGGTTTTTCATTTATAATAAAGGACAAATGTTGTTCTATTTATTTGAATGAAATCTTTTATGGTAGTGCTCAACTTAGCAATGGGTTGTATGTTCTAGACCTCGAAGATCCAATCTATAATGTGAATACCAAGAAGGTCAGATTACATGATTCAAACCCGACCTATCTCTGGCACTGTCGCTTGGGCCATATAAATGAGACCCGCATATCCAAGCTCCATAAGGATGGACTCTTGGACTCATTTGATTTTGAATCATATGAGACATGTGAGTCATGTTTGTTGGGCAAGATGACCAAAGCCCCATTCACAGGGCAAAGTGAAAGGGCTAATGACTTACTAGGACTCATACATAGTGATGTATGTGGCCCTATGTCTACACAAGCTAGAGGAGGTTTCCAATACTTCATTACTTTCACTGATGACTTCAGCAGATATGGCTATGTGTATCTCATGAGACACAAGTCAGAATCCTTTGAAAAGTTCAAAGAATTCAAGAATGAAGTAGAGAATCAACTCGGGAAAAGTATCAAAGTGCTTCAATCAGATCGAGGTGGAGAGTACTTGGATCGAGAATTCCTTGACTATCTGAAGGAGTGTGGTATAGTATCACAACTCACTCCACCAGGTACACCTCAATGGAATGGTGTATCTGAAAGGAGAAATCGAACTCTGTTAGACATGGTTCGCTCTATGATGAGTCAAGCTGACCTTCCAAACTCCTTTTGGGGACATGCTCTAGAGACAGCCGCTTTTACACTAAACCGAGTTCCATCTAAATCGGTTCAAAAGACACCATATGAGATATGGAGTGGGAGGCATCCCAATTTGTCTTTATGAACATTTAGGGCTGTGACGCTTATGTGAACGTCAATCCTCTGACAAACTAGGGCCCAAATCTCAAAAATGCCTTTTTGTTGGGTATCCCAAAGAAACAAAGGGTTACTATTTCTACAATCCTTCTGAGCAAAAAGTGTTTGTTGCTCGAACTGGTGTCTTTTTAGAGAAAGAGTTTATCTCTAAAGGAACTAGTGGGAGGAAAGTAGAACTTGAAGAAATTCAAGAACAACAAGGAGACATCGAACCTGAAATGGAACCTGAACAGACACCGCAAGATGTTGTTCAAGAGTCTGTTCCTGTAGCACAGAGCCCACGTAGGTCTGGTAGGATTCGGCGTGAGCCCGAGAGATATGGATTTCTCGTGACTCACACTGGTGATGTGATGCTCATGGATCAGGATGAGCCCACAACCTACCAACAAGCTATGTCAGGGCCTGACTCTGAGAAGTGGCTAGTGGCCATGAAATCCGAGATGGAATCCATGTATGAAAACCAAGTATGGACTTTGGTTGACCCACCTGAAGGGGTAAAACCCATAGGGTGCAAATGGGTTTTCAAGAAGAAAACTGACATGGATGGTAATGTGATTACCTTTAAGGGACGATTGGTTGCAAAAGGTTTCAAGCAAATTCATGGTATTGACTATGATGAAACTTTTTCACCAGTTGCTATGCTTAAATCCATCCGAATTTTGTTTGCTATTGCTGCACACTATGATTATGAGATATGGCAAATGGATGTCAAAACTGCATTCCTAAATGGAAAGCTACTTGAGGATGTGTACATGACACAACCTGAGGGTTTTGTCACTCCTGAGAATGCCAATAAAGTGTGCAAGTTGCAAAGGTCCATTTATGGACTGAAGCAAGCTTCTCGAAGTTGGAATCTTCATTTTGATGATGCAATCAAAGAGTTTGGTTTTATCAAAAATGAAGATGAACCTTGTGTCTACAAGAAGGTTAGTGGGAGCGCTATTGTCTTCTTGGTGTTGTATGTAGATGACATACTACTCATCGGGAATGACATTCCTGAGCTACAGTCTGTGAAGACTTGGCTAGGGAAATGTTTCTCTATGAAGGACTTGGGTGAAGCAGCCTATGTGTTAGGCATCAGGATCTATAGAGATAGATCTAGAAAGCTTCTTGGCCTAAGTCAAAGTACATATATTGACAAGGTGCTAAAGAGGTTTAGCATGCAAGATTCCAAGAAAGGATTCTTGCCCATGTCACATGGTATCACTCTTTCTAGATCTCAGTGTCCGAGTACAACTAAGGAGAGAGAGCGCATGAGTAAGATTCCATATGCCTCAGCAATTAGATCTATCATGTATGCCATGATATGTACTCGTCCCGATGTCTCATATGCTTTGAGCATGACGAGTAGGTACCAATCGAACCCCGGTGAGAGTCATTGGACAGCTGTTAAAAACATCCTTAAGTACTTACGAAGGACTAAGGATGCATTCTTGGTCTTTGGAGGTGAAGATGAGCTCGTTGTAAGGGGTTACACCGATGCAAGCTTCCAATCCGATAAGGATGATTTTAGATCGCAATCTGGTTATGTGTTTTGTATTGGTGGTGGTGCTGTGAGCTGGAAGAGTTCAAAGCAAGAGACAGTAGCTGACTCTACAACAGAATCTGAGTACATTGCCGCCTCTGATGCTGCGAAGGAGGCAGTTTGGATCAAGAAGTTCATCACTGAACTTGGAGTGGTTCCAAGCATTGCCGACCCGATAGAGCTCTATTGTGACAACAATGGAGCAATCGCACAGGCTAAGGAACCTCGATCTCACCAGCGATCCAAACACATACTCCGACGCTATCATCTCATCAGGGAGATCATCGAGAGGGGTGATGTAAGGATATGCAGGACTTCGACAGATAGCAACATTGCTGATCCACTGACAAAGCCCCTTACGCAGCAAAAGCATGATAGCCATTCTAGGTCCATCGGTATTATATACATGGATGATTGGCTTTAGTGCAAGTGGGAGATTGTTAGTGTTGTGCCCAAAAGCCAATCATGAGATGATTGTATTTTTGCACATTGAGTCATGATATTTTATTAAGGCATTAATCCAGCAATTATGTTTGTTGTTTTGTTTCTGCGTAACTTAACAAACATAATTGTAACCCTAGAATAATGATATTCTTAAACGTCCCTGGTCTAGTATTATTGTGGAGCGGGTTGCAATAATACATAACGACTAGCATATGTGGAGACTAATATGAGATATGTAGTCTACATATGGGTACAAGTTGGAGAACTTGTGTACTGGACCGACCCACCATGAGAACACTACATGGATCGTTATATGAGTGTCATAAGTGATTCTCATAGTGATCATGGTATATGTAGTCCTTCGACCTAAGATCATCAAGGTTCCCTACATGTGAGTCACATACTTTGATACTTTCCTTTGTTGCTCGTAACTGAGTGAACTTGAAGGAGGTCATTGGGTATGTCACATATCATGCGGAGGGATTTGTATGATCAAGATGGGATTTGTCCCTCCTATGTAACGGGAGTGATATCTTCGGGCCCCTTGATAGAGTGAGACTTAGAAAATGCATGGCCATGCTCGGATGAGTTGATATACGATATCAATGTCATCAGTTTAAGTTGGTCTACTCGGTAATCAAGAAACCAAAGATTGGGCTATACGAGAGTGACACATTCCATGTCTCATGCTTAGTCTTGATATCTTGGACAAAGGGACAATGGCATATATCGGTGATGATCATAAAGGTATAGTCGAATCATCGACAATCTTGTCACTTGGGTAGCAATGATGTGTTGCTAGACACCGCTCATTGCTTATGATCATAAATGTGATTTATGATCATTGCCAACGTGATAAGAGCCTATTGGGTCGCACACATAGAGCATTTTGGATCATTAGAGTGCATGGGCTAATTATTTGGGTTATGGTTTCACTTTAATTTCATATTAATAATGGGCCCAAAAGTTGAGCCATTATTAAGCCCAAAATTAAATCCTAATTGGATTAGGGCTTTGAAACCTATTAGGCCTGGAAGTTGAGTCTCACTATAAATACAACTTTTAAGTGAGAAATTCGCAGGTCTCCTTGCCCTAGCCTCCAAAAGGATAGCCGCACTCTTCTGTTGCAATTTCCTTGGAGGACGCAAGCTAGCACTGCGAGCGCAAGAGAAACGCATCTACCGTGACGTGGTGGAAGCGTGGTGATCCTGAGAGGCTCGTGTGGATACCATAGGGAGCCTGAACACATCAACTGTTCAGGTTTTGTGATTCGACTCTACAGTTGACTGAGAGATCTCAATCGAAAATTAGGTTTGAAAATTTTTGAACACCCGATTTACCCCGTTTCACTTGGATCCTGGAGGGTTTCGGTTAAATTCCGCTGCGCTGTTTGGCTCCCGAAACCCAACAGCAAGTTCTTCTTCCTGAAGGTAGCTGAGGCTTGGAAGGACGTTTTGATGGAATGGTCATGGGGGACCCTGCCCATAAATGTAGTGGATCCCAGACAGGTACTAACCCCGTGGTTGGAGGCAAAGTTTGATGACTTCAACAGCCGTATCCGTGCAATCGCGGATTAGGACCCCGAGGTCCCTCCTCGTACCCTCTACCCCTTTCCCATAAAGTGGAACTTCATGACTGAATAGGTTCTTTGGGAGTTAGGGGTAGTCAAGGAGCATAAGACCAACCTGGCCATGCCGACACCTGCCTTTGATGGAAAAAAGGCAAGGCTAGTGATGCTCCTTCGACGCGAGCTCACCTACGAAGGGCTTATGGAGAGTAAGTAATCTTCTAGATTATGTTATACATACTCCTTTGAACTTACACTGATGTCTTCCCTTTTTCCGAGATGGGTGACCAATCTGTTGCCTTCTACAAGTCCCTCTTCCTTGGGCAGGCTGAAAGGGGGGAGCAACAAAGGAAGAAAGCTGCCCGAAGAGGAAGAAAATGACGGGTGGGGGGCCATCTTCGGTAAGGAAGAAGGCCATGGAGGACATTCTTCCTCCCTCTCCTGAAGACGTTGTGGAGGTGCAGGACCACTCCTTGGTTCGTGCTGACCTTCCCTCACAGCCGGCCATCAGCTTAACTTCAGTGGAGGATGTCTTGGGTACTTCGGCAGGAGGCCTTTCTGCTGAAAAGCTCGATGTTCAGGAGCTCAGTCACTCCGAGGAGGACGTCACTGAGGTTCCTCCAGGTTTGTCCCTTAGCCATTTCCCTATCAATTTGGGATTTTTCGGCATCCTAGATCTTATAGACGTGTGGCTAAGGGATAATGTGCTGATGGAACTTTGGCGTGATTTTGTAGAGGAGCTAGCGCCCGCCACGTGGATGGTGGAGCATGCTTGGAAATGGGCCTTTTGCGACTCCCACATCCTGAGGGACAAGGTGCTGAAGGAGCCTTTCTGGACCTTTACAGAGGACACTATCCTATTCTCCGAGGACAGCCAGAAAATGGCTCCTCAAATGGTGAAGGGCATCCTCATCAGTGCCACCTTCAAGTCCCTGACTGAAGAGTGCCGAAATGAGGAGGTCATCGCCGCGAGGATGTCCAAACATGCTGGGCAGGTAAGTTTTGAGCTTCTTGGGACTTAGAAAATTTTTTCAAGCTTTCGTAGCCTTTTGATCCAAACTTGGAGTCTTCATTTTTGCAGCTTTTGCCGTATAGTGGCTACTTCAGAGCTTAGGCAGTGAAGCAATTTTTTATCCAATCTTGGACCGAGGAGCGCTTGGAGAGAGCCAAGCTATTTTGTACCGGCTTGGTTGTTAAGTACGCCGAGGTGAACAAGATAGCCAAGGAGGAGGTGGCAAAAGTTCGGGAGGAATTCTTGAAGAGTCAGGAGGAGCTCCCTCAAGAATTCTCCCGGATGGTGTCTAAACTTGGCCAAAAGGTCATCGTGCTATCCTCGGCCAATGAGGTCTACTAAAAGGAGGTGGAGGAGGACTCTGCTCTCCTGATGAAGGCCCTCACAGACAATGCCGAACTTCAAGCCGAGGTCGATGTGCTGAAGAAGAAGGCGAAGAAGAAGAAGAAGGCGAGGAAGCTGGAGAGGGAGGTCGTTGAGTTGAGGAATGAGCTAGATGACTTGTCTGTCTTGAAAGACAAGGCCAATCAAGCGACCAAGGTTGCGTTCCAAGATGGCTTTCATCTGGCTCGACACCAACTCTAGGCAAAGTACCCCGACCTTGACCTCTGGCTTTCTGTTGGGCCTGGACATCCCCGAGGGGCCCACTGGACATGGTCAAAGATTGAATATCTTAATCTTCCCTTTGCTCCTCCGGTGCTGGAGGTTGTGACAAAGGAGGTTGGCGATGGAATAACTCAAGATGACGAGGTCCCTTAGGCATGCAGGACTTCACCATTTTTTTTTTTTGTAATCTTCTTCCAGTAATGATCCTTCTTATTGTAATAAGGCTCAATTTAATAAGATTCCTTTTTTCCTCCAAAATTTGGCTATGTCTCAGAACATGTTTCTTCTATACCATCTTTGGTACTGAGGGTTAGCTCAACCATTTTCGGCCTAAGTCCCTTGAGAAAATAGTAAGTAATCTCCGCGCTTGTTGTTTGGATAACTGCCTTCGGTGTATATGGGACCAGTCTCGGCTAACATCCTTCGACAAAACTTCGCCTATTTAATCAGCCGTATTCTGTCTAAAACATCTTCAGAGAAAATGTATTATTTTTTGTACATAGGCTCTTACACCTTGTTCGACTGGGCTCCCTTGGTGGAACTAATTTCTTTAGAAAAAATTCTAAGTATAGAATTTTTTCAAGGCATCTGAATGCCATGTATTCCTAAATTCTTTACCTTCGGCATCACTGAGCTTGTATACTCCTGGCCGAACTTCATCAAGGACCAAATAAGGCCTTTCCCAGTTTGCCCGAAGTACTCCGTGAAATGGTCTCCGAGAATCAAACTCAGCTTTTCGGAGGACAAGGTCCCCCTTCCTGGTTCCCTTTCACCTGACCTGATTCCCTTTCACTTGACCTGTAAGTTTGGCTCAGCCATTTCTTTGTGTTCGTCAATTAGGTCTAGGTTGGTTCTTAACCCAAGGTTGTTCCCTTCCTCGTCGAACACTTGTACCCTACCCAATGGCTGAACCACTTCGATAGGAATAATCGCCTCCGTGCCGAAGATGAGTGAGAAAGGTGTCTTTCCTGTGGCCTTTCGGGGTGTTGTCTGATAGCTCCATAGCATGCTAGGAATTTCTCCTAGCCATTTTCCTTTTGCTTCCTTTTATCTTTTTTCAAACCATCTTTTATGGTTCTATTAGACACCTTTACCTGTCCGTTGCTCTGAGGATGAGCTACTGGGGCGAAGTGCATTTTTATCCCGAGGTTAGTAGTGAATTCCTGGAATCCCTTGTCAATAAACTAGGAACCATTGTCGGCCACTATCACCCTCAGTATACCAAATCTACATACGATGTTCTTCCAGATGAATTTTTGTATGTCCTTCGCCGAAATGGTTGCCAAGGGCTCTACCTCAATCCATTTAGTGAAGTGAACTACTATGACCACGTAGAACTTCACTCCTCCAGGTGCAGTTGCGAGAGGCCCGATGAGGCCAATACCCCATACTGCGAAGGGGCAAGGGTAGTTAGCCGAAGTTATCGTTTCTGAGGGTAGCCTGTGGATGTTGGCGTGTCTTTGGCAATTGTCACATTTCTGGACAAACTGCCTCGCGTCTTTCCTTAGGGTGGGCCAGAAGTATCACTAGTAGAGTAGTACTCCTACCAGGGCATCAATTCCTATGTGGGAACCACAGACCCCCTCGTGGACTTCTTTGAGGACTGTTTCTATGTCCTCTTCGCTAACACACCTTTGCAGTGGACTCACGTACCCTTGTCGGTATATCTCTTCTTCGATTAGGAAATATCATCCGGAATGTCTTCACACTTTTGTCGCTCCGTAAGGGTCTTCGGGAAGCTCCGAAGTCGTAAGAAACTTTTTTATTGGATTTTCCCATCCTCTTTCCGAGGTTGCTATGCTCGGGTGACTTAGCACCTCGGTGGACTTTTTTGACGTAGCCAAAGTGTCTGCTTCAGCATTGTCCCGATGAGGTACGTTCTTAATGCATACAGCGTCAAACTCCTGAATGAGCTTTGATACGAGGTCGTGATACTTTGGCAAGGTTGGGTCTTTCGCACCATAGTCCTCTGCCATCTGTCGGACCACGAGCTGAGAATCACTGTGGGCCTTTAGGTTTCTCACACCAACTCTTCTAGCAAGGTACAAACTTGCTATGAAGGCTTCATATTCTGCCATATTTTTGGTGACGTTAAACCTAAATTTGATGGCCTTCATGGCTTATATACCTTTGGGACCATGAAGAATTACTCCAACTGCTTGATGTTCGGAGCTAGAGGCCTCGTCAACAAACAGAGTTCACTCAGGCTCATCCTTTACGAGGTTGGGTGGATTATCTTCGGCAATGGGCACCTCGGCAATGAAATCTACCAATGCCTACACTTTTATTGCCTTCCTCGGCTCGCAGGTGATATCATACTCACCGAGATCGATGCACCACTTCGAAAGCCTTCCCGAGTGGTCTACCTTATTCGCGATATCCCGAAGGGGCAGGTTACTTCACACGGCAATGGGGTGCCCTTGGAAATAGGGACGAACCTTCTGCTTGTAAGTGTCAAGGCATAAATAGTCTTTTGTAGAAAAGGGGTACCTCACTTCGGCACCATATAGAGACTTGCTCACATAATATACTGGCCATTGCCTTGCCCCCTCTTCTTTTACAAGGACCGAACTTACCGCATTCTCGGTGATGGCAAGGTAGAGTGTCACAACCCACATAGGCCCCGCCCATGCACACTCTGTAACACTCACCCATTATTGTTTAGGGTTGACAAACTAACAAGTTTCTTGAGTGTTGTTGTTATCTTTCAAATTCAGCCAACCTTTGTTATTGGGCTTTAAGTCTTATTTTCTTAAGTTAATGGGCCTAGGAGGAGGCCCAGGAGGCTTTTAAGGGTACTTAATCAATTTCTTGCAACAGAAGTAAGGCCCAATACTGCTATCTTGCAAAACAAGCGAGGCTGTAATTAATAACTTGCATAACAAGCAAGGCATACACTCATGCAAATAAGTCTCTAGGTTGTGTGTAAATCAAGTGTACTACTTAGTACATGACAACCAAGAAGCCCAAGATACCATAAGGTTTGAAAATCCAAGTTTAGATGCAAATGAGCATTCAGCCAGGAGTAATGCATAAGTGATTCACAACATAAAACACATCCCACATTCATATAAACATGCCACACATTGGCCCATAAGCATTCATCATTTACATGTCCAAAACCATCAACAAGCAAGCATAACTTGGTAACAAAGTATTCCATGTACAACAAAACCAAAGTGCACCCAAGACCACATACATATGTACAACAAAAGTAGTCCACCAAAGTGCACCTACATTTGTCACAAGCCAAGCTAACCCATAACCCAACTCACCAAGTCATGCTACTACCCAAAAGACCTACTATCCAAAAAGCACCTTGAGTGTGCCATAGAGCAAGACACATTGCAGAACAAGGCCTGTAGCCATGTTCATAGTCATGAAGGTAAAGACCACTATCAGAGCAATAGTCCACACATCCATAGCTGCAGTCCTAGTAGTATCCGACACTAACCATGCCTGCAAAACTTAGAATATAAGTCTCGGCCGAACACTAACTACATATGTCTTGTACATGTATAACAATAATCATAATCCAAGCACTCATTGGCACTTACCTTGAACTCCAAGCTACACTAGCACACAAGCAACACTCACACAACCCCAACTACTCAAGCTGTGTATCCTTTCCTGAAACACAAATATATGGGCATGAGCATAAAAACTTAATAGGATTCACATCATATAACGACTATACATGGTCTATTTAGTTAAGTCTGAAACTTAACCTCCTTAGTGCTAAATGAACCTGCAACCAAAAACACAAAGACAAGGAAAACAATACACATATACATATATATATACTCACATCATGGATCAACCGAGACACTAAATAAACAATAACACTATCTATAGGGGTTAGCACACACAAATGATACACTCGAGCACAAAACACACATACACATTCCCAAATTGCCTCTTGGCTAAAGGCACTAGTATGTGTTCATGGGTGTCTTTGCACACCTAACTTCACCATTTCAATCCACCTTCCACTAGAGCTCCTAAACATTAGTAAGTTGGCCTCCCTCACAAAAGTTTCTAACACATACCATTAACTTGACTAGCTAGCTGAAACAATAAGAACCCGAAAGTCTTTCCATAAGCCCATCAAGCAACTAAGATCCTTTAGCATAATTAACCATCACTTAGTCACTCTAACTACTTGAATCATGGAAAGATACCAACCAAACAAGTAGACATGAATCCTACCTTCCCAAAAAACATGCTTGAGCTCTCGATTGAGTTTGTGTCTCTAAGGCCGAGATTAGCTTTCCAAACCAAAGGTTGCCTAGCACAACAAGGCCATCACTTAGCCAGGCTAATCACTTGATCATGGAGATTTACCAAGAATTTCAAGTGAACTATGAATCTTTACCTCAAATGGAGCTTAAGCAACTCTCGGCTAAACCTTGTTTCCTCAATTCCAAGCTTTCAACTTGAAGCTCAAGGTCGCCTACCTCTGAAATTGAAGACTCTAAGCTTGATTTTGTGTCCATGCTTCAATTCAACATGAATTTGGCATGAAGTCAATAGCACAATGTTCTTCGCTCTCAAGAACACTATGAACTCGGTTAATCCAAGACTGAAGATGGTAATGAGTACCAAGTTTGAATGGAAGCATGCACTCGCCGGTTACACGCCAAGTGGCACAAAAAATGGTCCAATGCCCTTCTCAATCATCCCTCAATCTTGCATGGTGCCATTAATTCCTCAAGATCATATAGTCTTACTTAAATCACTCGGTTAAGAGTGCAAAACGGCTGCAAAATTTTATTTCCCACCATTTATCACATAGTCATTGTTCCATGTGCACATTGAACCTAAGACTTCTCGGTTTTGCACAAACATCACTTCTCTCAATTTCATTGAAGTCCTTCACTTTTATTTTCTTACAACCAACTTCATGTCCAATTTTCTTTGTTCATTTGGAACCTAAAAGTTCTCAAATTAGCACATACACCACTATTCTCATGCTCAAACAGGTCCTTCTTGTTTTCATAACATTTCTTTTATTTTCTTGGCCTGGCCCAACCACTGGGGAAGGAACTTGACAAATTCCTCCCTCCTTAAGGAATTTGGTTCTCCAAATTCTTCACCAGCATAGAATATTCATGAGGGTAATTATTGGCAACTTCCTGTTCCACTTCCCAGGTTGCCTATTCTGGAGTGTGATTACTTCACTGAACCTTAATCATAGAGATCCATCTGCTTCTCAATTTTCTGGTATTTCTAGCCAGGAATTGAGTAGGTACTTCCTCATAAGAAAGATTTGGTGTTACAGATACACTAGCAGGTACCTCTAGCTGCTTAGAACTTGGAACATATTTCTTGAGCAACCTTACATGGAATATATCATTGATGCTACTAAGTTCTGGTGGCAAATCCAACTGATAAACCATATTTCCCACTTTGGCCAGTATTTGATATGGCCCAATGTACCTGGGTGCTAGCTTTCCTTTCTTCCCAAATCTTATAACTCTTTTCATAGGTGAAACCTTAAGCCACACCCAATCCCCTTCCTGGAATTCCAGTTCTCTCCTCATTTTCAGGTTGGCATAAGACTGCTGCCTGTCATTTGCAGCCTTGATTCTGGTTTGAATGAATTTTATCCTTTCAGTGGTCTCCTTTATAATGTCTAGTCCTAATTCCAGTCTGTCTTCTGGCTTATGCCAGCAATAAGGAGTAATACACCTCCTGCCATATTAGGCTTCATATGGAGCCATTCTTATCACTGAATGATAGCTATTGTTATAGGAAAATTCTATTAGTGGGAGATATACATCCCACTCACCTTGGAAGTTAATTACACAGCATCTCAACATGTCTTCCAGAGTGTGTATGGTTCTTTCTTTTTGTCCATCAGTTTATGGATGGTAAATAGAACTAAATTTGAGCTTAGTGCCCAATGCCTGGTGTAGGGACTTCCAATACCTAGAAACAAACCTAGGATCCATATCTGACACTATGTCATCAGGCACTACATGTAATCTTACTATTTTCTTTATATAGAGTTGTGCAAGTTTGTCCAAAGAATTAGTGAGATTCATGGGAAGGAAGTGAGCTGCCTTGGTCAGTCTATCTACAATGACCCATATGGCACTATGCTTCCTTCTTGTTAGTGGCATTCCCACTACAAAATCCATTGTTATGGATCCCCATTTTCTCTCAGATAAGGGTAAATTTTGCAGTTTCCCTCCTGGTTTCTGATGTTCAATCTTTACTTGTTGGCACACTTCACAACTAGCTACATGTGTGCTAATATCTCTCTTCATATATGGCCACCAAAAGTATACTCTAAAAGTGTGATACATCTTTGTGGCCCTTGGATGCATGCTCAACTTACTAGAGTGAGCCTCTTCCAAAATTTGAATCCTCAAGTTGTCCTTTTCAAGCACATATAACCTATTTTGGAAGTATAGCATCCCTTGTTTAAGAGAGAAACTATGGTACAGCTCTCCCTTTTTCTGCCATGATATTAGTCCCATTTTCTCATCATCAGCTTGAGCTTTCCTGACAAGCTAATTCCATTCAGGGGTAATGGTAAGTACATTTAGTTGCTCAGTTTCCTTATTCAACCATTAACTTGCCAAGCAAGTAAGGTTTAGGATTTCGGCCTTAGGTTCAGTTTCACCACCGTTGAGACTCCAGTATAGTTCTTACTCAGGGCATCAGCCGCTACATTGGCTTTCCCAGCTGTCTACTTAATCACACAGTCAAAATCCTTCAAATACTCTAACCACCTTCTTTGTCTCATATTCAAGTCTTTTTGAGTAAACAAATACTTGAGAGTTTTGTGGTTTGTAAAAACTTGGAATTTATTACCCAGCAGATAGTGTCTCCACTGCTTAAGAGCAAAGACCACTGTTGCTAATTCCAGGTCATGCATTGGATACTTTTTCTCATGTGGTCTTAACTGTCTGGACCCAAAAGCAATAGCCTGTTTTTCCTGCATCAGGACACATCCTAGTCCTACATGAGATGCATCAGTGTACACTTCATAATCCTTTTCAGGATCTGGTAAAATCAGTACAGGAGCTATTGTCAGTCTCCTTTTAAGCTCCTGGAAACTCTCCTCACATTTAAGTTCCCAGATAAACTTCTGGTTCTTCTTAAACAATTGGGTCACGGGTGCTGCTATCATAGAAAATTTTGGTACAAACCTCCTATAATAGCCAGCTAACCCCAAGAAACTTCTAACATCTCTTACATTCTAGGGTTGCTTCAAATCCAGGATTGACCTTACCTTTTCAGGATCCACTACCAAACCTTGATCATTTATTATGTGTCCCAAAAACCCAATCTCTTGAGTCCAAAACTTGCATTTACTTAGTTCCCCATATAGTTTTTTTTCTTGGAGCAAGCCAAGCACTATTCTCAGGTGTTCTTTATGAGTTTCCTCATCTTTTGAGTACACCAAAGTATCATCAATGAATACTACCACAAAGTGATCTAGGTGTGCTCTGAACACCTTTTGCATTAGGTCCATAAAGAATGCAGGTGCATTAGTAAGCCCAAATGGCATTACTGTATACTCAAAATGTCCAAACCTAGTCCTGAATGCAGTTTTAGGTATGTCTTCCCCCCTAACCCTCAACTGGAAATTTCCAGACCTCAGATCTATTTTGGAGAACACTCTTGCTCCTTTCAATTGATCAAATAGATCCTCCATTCTTGGGAGGGGGTATTTGTTCTTTATGGTTAATGCATTCAGTTTTCTGTAATCGATACAGAGTCTGAGAGTTCCATCATTTTTCTTTACAAACAACACAGGTGCTCCCCAAGGAGACACAGTGGGTCTGATGAACCCTTTCTCAAGCAGTTCATCTAATTGCTTCTCAGCTCTACCATTTCAGGTAGGGCCAATCTATAAGGAGCCATAGATACTAGTACTACTCCTGGTACCAGTCTAATCCCAAACTCCACCTCCCTCATCGGTGGTAATCCAGGTAAGTCTCTAGGAAAGACTTCTGGATAATCCTGAATTATAGGTATCTGCCTAAGTTCATCTGATGCTTCCTGGTCATCAAGTTCCAGGCACTCATGCTCACTTTGTAGAATTACTAGTTTCAACACTTCCAATTGATAATCCATAGCTAATTCTACTGACTTATCTAAGTCATATGGTATACAACCAGGCATTATCAATTGTCTAGTATGACAATTAATAACTATTTTATTCTCTCCTAACCATTTCATGCCTAAGATCACATCATAATCATACGTGTCTAGCACTATGAGATTTGTTCTCAGTTTCAGCTTGTCTATCTGGATTTCACAGTTTTCAACTATGTGGTATGTAAATAAAACTTCATTGCCAACTATTTTTACCAAGTACATGTTGGTCATATACTTTACTTCTAGATCCATGGCCTTAACCAAGCTATAAGAAATTACAGACAACGAAGCTCCAGTATCAAATAATGCAGATACTAACTGGCCATTAAGGTAGATAGTACCTTTTAGGGCCCTCCTACTAGTCCTTTGTTGACTAGTCTCTCTGCCTGCATTCTCAACCTCCGGTGCTTCCTACACCTTTCTGGATGACTACAGCTAAAATACCCTGCCTGGGGGTGCACCAGGTCTCCTTTGTTCCTGAGGTGCCCTTGTTGCTAGCGTCCCTCCTTGGGCTGGCACTTGGGTCCTCATCTGGGGCATAGAGATTTGCCCTCTTGGCCCCCTGGGATTAAAACTTCCTAGTAACTTTCTGTTGTCGTCACCTCTCTTTGGGCAGTCTTTGACCCAGTGGTCTGGTGCTCCACACTTATCACACATAGTGGAAGCTTTGAAGCATGGCTTATTGCCATTTAATTTTCCACAAGTGTTGCACTGAGGACCATACTGCTGTGGTTGTGATCCTTTCTCTTTCTTATTTCCCTTTCTTCCTCCACTTGGGTCCTTTTCTTCCCTTGACCTCTTTTGATGGTGGCTTCTCTAGGTTCCACTTCGACTTTTAGGCTCACTCCTGGATTGTTCCTCGAATTCCTGCTCTAATGCCAGGGCTGTTACCAGCTCACAAAATGGGAGAATTACAACTGTGTCATAATGGCTAAAAACCATTATATTGTGTAATTCTCACCATAGTGATTGAAGTGTGGGGGGTAAAAGGCATGGTTAAAACCTCCTTAAAAGTGTTCCAAGTTGGTAACTTGGCCCCAAGAAAACCCTAAAGGATTACTTGTTTGTCAAGCAACCTATGGACTTTTTTTTTAAGGTTTTGGAAATTCAAGTACTTAATTGCAAAACTCTCAAGAAAGAGACTTGGACAGTTATAGGAAAGATATAAACATTATAAAAGTGCTATTGGAGGACCAAAGTACTCTTGGAAGACAAGTTTGGAGAAAGGAAACACTAAAGGCAATAAGGACCTAAATGTCCTAGTGTAAACCTTAAGGTGTTCAAGCTTTTGGCTCTAATCTAAGGGTGGAATTATGGGGTTATCCCACCATGGGGGAGGCAGCCAAGACTTGATAATTAGTCAAAAATGTTGGGAACATGTGTACCAATGATTTTAAGACAAAGAAACCATAATTAGTGAGAAGGAAAATGACATAAAGTAAGGTTAAGTTTGTTAAGTGTGTTCTGTGCCCTTAAGCTCATTTAAGGCCATTTAAATGGCCAAATCACCTATCCCTCTCTCATTTTCGTCCTTCCCCAGCCCAACAACACATCCATACTTCCTCCATAGCCATCATACCTTCAAACTTGCAATTGATTGAAATTGAAGGCAAAAGGAAGCAATTGGAAGCAAACTAGAGCTATTTCTTGGATACTTCAAGGATGAAGCTTGATTTTTGGCCTACCAACTTTGGAAAGGGTTCTCTTGCTCTCATGGACTATTTTCTACAATTTTCAAACATCCATGGAGCTAGGGCTAAGCTTGGAAGAGAGCCATGAGCTTGATGAACCAGGCTTAGTGAGGGGAGTGCACTTATTGAGGGTTTTGAAACCTAGTGTGAAGTGCACAATGATGGCAGTAAAGTGAGGGTTTCTAGAGCCCAAAGTTAGTACTAAATAGTGTTAAAATCCTCCTAAGACAAAGCATTAGCTTGAGGAGGGCTGTCATAGTGATTTATTTATGTTTATTACATGTTTTATGGACTAACCTATGGTATATGTTGCTGGCACATTTCATGTGTTTGTTGTTTGTGTTTGGCTGCTGCATTTGGTTGCTATTTATTGTATATGTGCATTGTGTTTCTTGTGTTTTAGTGTCTTTGGATGTAGTTCTAATGAGGATCACATTACCTTAAGAAACCAAGTGTTACCTGGTGGCTGGTGGCAGCTTCGTCATGTGACATGATAGGAGCAAGGGGGACTTCCGGTGGAGGAGAGCACTTCAGGAGGAGGTTTCCCAAGGGAGGGTGCCTGAAATGTCTAGAAAATAGAGGTTAGGAGGTCCCTGGAGTATGTTTCCGGGGAGGAGCCTCTGACACCCAAGTAGTATTTTTGGAGATAAAGAGGTGATAGATAGTGGAGAAGTATGGTCCCTCCTATTCGAAAAACCTCCCCTTACCAGGGTCATTTTCTGAGTGTTTATAGAGGAGCGAACAGTCATAGTTCTCTTCATGTGGCCATCCTAGATCGTGACACATGTCTGGTGGGATGCGGTCCATGTGTTTGGAGAATAAGGAGTCACTTAGCCGATCATAGGCCGCCGGGCTAGGAGCCTAGGTGACCCGAGAGTGGCGTGCAATAGTGTCCCTGCAAGCGGCATGTTAGAACGTGTCTGGGAGTGGCGTGTTAGGGATGTGTCAAAGGCTCCTTAATTGCTCATGTCGTACTCCTGAGGTCCCTTTCGGTGGAAGAGACCTCTTCGAAGAAGAGCTTGTCTCCCGAGGTTATTTCAGTACCGCAGGAGCATATTTCACGAGGGTGGCCTTTCCCAGGGATATCCCCATTTCCGAGGGTGGTTTAATCATCCCCCGAGGCCGGTACTATTGTTTCCTGGGCCGGAGAAATGCCGAGGTCGGATTTTGGAGCTCAAACATCCTTCTTTCCATGGCGGGTGGTTTCTCCTCCGAGGTTGGTGCTTTGTCCGATCCTATGAGTTCGGAGGGTGATGGGCACCTCGGCTATCATTACCCTTACTAAGTTTCTCAATGAAACTTACTCCCCTCAATTCTGTCATTTCAGGTCCAGCTGAAAGATCACCTTGAAAATAACCTTTTTGGTTTGATTTTTTGTCTGAAATTTCAGGTACATGAACTTCCATATGTCTAGTTATGATCTGGAAATTTTGGTGATTTTAGGACCACATTTGGTATTTTTAATGGCGGTACTTATTGTGTTGTGCAGCAGCTGTCCAGCATCCTGTTTCTGGAGTCCATTGCATTTCAGGCACTCCAGTAAATTAGGGTGTGTATTTAGCTGAGTTAAGACCATTTTGTAGTGCATGTATGCATGTACATGTAGTGTATGTAAAATGAGACAAGTATGTGAACATTTGAGTAATGTTTTGGCTAGGTAAGTGATGTGGTGCAAAGCTGCCTACACGTGAATGATGGGCTGCTTACTTGTAAATTCTGTTTTGGCCACATAAAGTTGTTAAAAGAAAGGGAATGTAATTCCTATGTGTAATGGACATATATTGGATAGCCTTGGAGGGCTTTCCCCTTGTGAATGAAGTGTTTGCATGGTTTGGAAAAATTGCATGGGCAAAATGGTCCAAAAGTTGCCAGAATTTTGACTCTGGACCTATAGTTTAATTTCTCCTTGTGTAGAATGAATCTTGGTATGAAATTTTGACCACACCTAGAAGACATCTAGATGGTTAACTGGAATTTGGAATTTATGGATTTAGAGCCCTGTAGCCAAAGATATAACATTGCAAAGCTGGCAGAGTTACTATTCATTTTGTCAGAATTTTGTAACCAACTTGAAAAAGCCATAACTTGGTCCATAGTTGGGCTATTGATGTAAAAAAAATTATTTGATTTGCTCTAGGTCTCTACTTGATAATGGATCAACTTAAATAGAGGGGTATGTGGCTAGAATGATACAGTTCATTAGTGGAAGTTACAGGTGCAGTATCTGGTTACTAGTACTTAACAAGATTGCATAATGTGTGGTAGCCAAGATTAAGACTTGTGCTAGTGTTTTCCTTCTTTGCTGCCATGGTGTGCATGAAATGTGAATATGTTTGTGATGGTTGGACTAATATGTACGTATTTACATAGTGCCTAAGAGGGCCACTTGGGTATGCACACTAAGGGTAGCGTTCTGATGGCCTACAGAACATTACCAATCCTGGGAGTCTAAATGCACAATTTTGGCACCATAATTGGACTACCCCGGAGTGGGTAACAAGGGCACTCTACATAACAGAACAGAAATCCCTAGCTCCCACTGTCCTGAAGATCTGTCTCAACTCAAGCCTCAATCCCCTAATAAATCTCTTGGTTCTCAACTCCTCTTGTACTTCATACTGAGGGGCATACCTGATCAGGTTGTTAAACCTTTGTTCATATTCTAGCACACTGAGATCCCCCCGCTCCAACTGATCAAATTCCACCTGCTTCTGATCCTTTTGGGCCTCACTGACATATTGTTGGTGGAAGACTTGAAGGAAATCTGCCCACCTTGTACATCTTCTCCGAGCTGGGGGCCTCCTCTGATTTCTCTCTTGGTAGTTCTTTTGTACTGGCCTCTACCAGAGTTCAGCATTCCCTTTTATCCTGAATGTGGCCAATAGTGCCTTTTGAGTGGATGTGACCACCATTCTTTCAAAAAAATTTTCAACTTGGTATACCCAGAATTCAGCCGCATCTGGGTCACATCCTCCTCTAAAAACTAGAGGTTTTAATGTTAGGAATCCCTCTAGCTGGCCCTCCTTGAGTCCCCCTCTCCTGGGTCTCTCTTTTCTCGCTTCCAGGCCTCTAGATCCATCCTTGCCCCTGGAGGACCTTCATTTTGCTGTGGTCTCCTCTGTAGAAGGTTCAGTTCTCCTAGAGTGTATGTAAGCATCCCGCTCTTCAATGTCTGGGCTTTCATCATCATCCTCCTCTGTCCTGGGTTCTTGTCTAACTTCTAACCTCAGCCTTCTAGCCCTGGGATGCCCCCTTTCTTCATCTGCTTCTTCCACCTTTTGATTCCCTCCAGCTTTACTGGATTGATCATATTCCACTGGCTTTTTGCCAGGCCTTCTTCTTCTCCTCCTTCCTTATGTCTCTACTGGTTCTGAATTCTCCTGGTGTTGGGCTTGGCCTCTAGCCAAGGCATGCATTCCCACCACCAGTTGAGCCACAGTTGCCTATAGTGACTCCACCATTACCTCTATTCTATCTTGCCTGCCTCTACTGGGTCCAGGTGCTTGTAACCTGTGACTTGGCTCTTCGGCCAAGTCATGCTCAACAACATCTGCCTGTCTTTCAGGCACATCCACCTGCATTCCATCTACTTGATGGGCTTTAGTATCTTCCTCTTGTCTTAGGGATTCTCTTTCCCTGCCTCTTGTTCTCATCCTGTACTTCAAATGCATATATTCACATATACTCAATGATACAAGACTTATATAAGCTAAACCCTATGTGGGACACTGTCTAGGCTAATACTATGCTGCTCTAAATCACAAGCTCTGAAACAAAACAAAGACCGTCACACCCCACATAGGCCCCGGCCCATGCACACTCTATAACACTCACCCATTCTTATTTAGGGTTGACAAACTAACAAGTTTCTTGAGTGTTGTTGTTATCTTTGTAATTTGGCCAACCTTTGTTATTGGACTTTAAGTCTTATTTTCTTAAGCTAATGGGCCTGGGAGGCGGCCTAGGAGACTTTTAAGGGTACTTAATCAGTTTCTTGCAACAGAAGTATGGCACAATACTGATATCTTGCAAAACAAGCAAGGCTGTAATTGATAACTTGCATAACAAGCAAGGCATACACTCATGCAAATAAGTCTCTAGGACGTGTGTAAATCAAGTGTGCTACTTAGTACATGACGACCAAGAAGCCCAAGATACCATAAGGTCTGAAAAGCCAAGTTTAGATGCAAATGAGCATTCGGCCATGACTAATTCATAAGAGATTCACAACATAAAACACATCCCACATTCATATAAACATGCCACACATTGGCCCATAAGCATTCATCATTTACATGTCCAAAACCATCAACAAGCAAGCATAACTTGGTAACAAAGTATTCCATGTACAACAAAACCAAAGTGCACCCAAGACCACATACATATGTACAACAAAAGTAGTCCACCAAAGTGCACCTACATTTGTCACAAGCCAAGCTAACCCATAACCCAACTCACCAAGTCATGCTACTACCCAAGAGACCTACTATCCAAAAAGCACCTTGAGTGTGCCGTAGAGCAAGACACATTGCAGAACAAGGCCTGTAGCCATGTTCATAGTCATGAAGGTAAAGACCACTATCAGAGCAATAGCCCACACATCCATAGCTGCAGTCCTAGTAGTATCCCACACTAACCAAGCCTGCAAAACTTAGAATATAAGTCTCGGTCGAACACTAACTACATAAGTCTTGTACATGTATAACAATAATCATAAGCCAAGCACTCATTGGCACTTACCTTGAACTCCAAGCTACACTAGCACACAAGCAACACTGACACAACCACAACTACTCAAACTGTGTATCCTTTCCTGAAACACAAGTATATGGGCATGAGCATTAAAACTCAAAAGGATTCACAACATATAATGACCATACATGGTCTATTTAGTTAAGTCTGAAACTTAACCTCCTTAGTGCTAAATGAACCTGCACCAAAAACACAAAGACATGGAAAACAATACACATATACATATATATATACTCACATCATGGATCAACCGAGACACTAAATAAACAATAACACTGTCTACAGGGGTTAGCACACACAGACAACACACTCAAGAACATAACACACACAGACATTCCAAAATTGCCTCTCGACCGAAGCCACTAGTATGTGTTCATGGGTGTCTTTGCACACCTAACTTCACCATTTTAATCCACCTTCCACTAGAGCTCCTAAACATTAGTAAGTTGGCCTCCCTCACTAAAGTTTCTAACACATACCATTAACTTGACTAGCTAGCCAAAACAACAAGAACCCGAAAGTCCTTCCAATACCCATCAAGCAACTAAGATCCTTTAGCACAATTAACCATCACTTAGTCACGCTAACTACTTGAATCATGGAAAGATACCAAGCAAACAAGTAGACATGAATCCTGCCTTCCTAAAAAACAAGCTTGAGCTCTCAGTTGAGGTTGTGTCTCTAAGGCCGAGATTAGCTTTCCAAACCAAAGGTTGCCTAACACAACAAGGCCATCACTTAGTGAACCTAATCACTTGACCATGGACATTTACCAAGAATTTCAAGTGAACTATGAATCTTTACCTCAAATGGAGCTTAAGCAACTCTCGGCTGAACCTTGTTTCCTCAATTCCAAGCTTTCAACTTGAAGCTCAAGGTTGCCTACCTTCGAAATTGAAGACTCCAAGCTTGATTTTGTGTCCAAGCTTCAATTCAACACGAATTTGGCATGAACTCGGCAACACAACATTCTTTGCTCTCAACACTATGAACTCGGTTAATCTGAGACTAAAGATGGTAATGAGTACCAAGTTTGAGTGGAAACATGCACTAGTCTGTTACACGCCAAATGGCACCAAAAATGGTCTAATGCCCTTATTGATCATCCCTCAATCTTGCATGGTGCCATTAATTCCTCAAGATCACATAGTCTTACTTAAATCACTCGGTTAAGAGTGCAAAATGGCCCCAAAACGTTTTTTTCCACCATTAATCACATAGTCATTGTTCCGTGTGCACATTGAACCCGAGACTTCTCGGTTTTGCACACACATCACTTCTCTCAATTTCATTAAAGTCCATCACTTTTATTTTCTTGCAACAAACTTCATGGCCATTTTTCTTTGTGCATTTGGAACCCGAAAGTTTTCAAATTAGCACATACACCACTATTCTCATGCTCAAACAAGTCCTTCTTGTTTTCATAACTTTTCTTTTATTTTCTTGGCCTAGGCCAAGTACTGGGAAATGAACCCGACATAGAGTATGAGGGGTTCTACTTCCTGTGGCTACCAAAGTGTCGACAGATAGGTTAGGTAGACTTCAAGCACTTCCCAGGCTTTTTGGCAGTCTTCATTCCAAGGGTGCACCTCCATTTTTTGACGCTTTAATGAGTACTTTGAAGAACGGTCGACAGCGATCCCTATATTTGAAGATGAATCTATTGAGGGTCATGATTGTCCCAGTGGGTCTCTGTACATCCTTGGTCATTGTGGGAGTTCAAAATCCTAGTAAGGCTTTGACCTTTTCCGGATTGATGTCAATGCCTCTTTTCGACACCATGAATCTGAGGAACTTTCCTACGTTCACCTTGAACATGCATTTTTCAGGGTTAAGATGAATTCTGAATGTCCTCAGTTGGTGGAATGTTTGCTTTAAGTCTATGTTATGACTACTTCGCAATTTGCTCTTAACTATCATATCATCGACATAGACTTCCATGTTCCTCCCGATTTGGGAGCTGAAGACCCTATTCATCAACCTCTGGTACGTGGCTCCTACGTTCTGGAGCCTGAAGGGCATTCTAATATAGCAGTATATGCCAACTTCGGTGATGTAGGCGGTTTTTTCCTCATCTTCGGGGTCCATCCTGATTTGGTGATACCCATTGAAGGTGTCAAGGAAGCTAAGGAGGTCATACTCGGCAGTTGAGTCTACCAATTGGTCTATTGGTGGCAGAGGATATGAATCCTTAGGGTAGGCATCGTTCACATTTCGAAACTTGATGCACATTCGAAGTTTGTCGCTTCATTCTTTCGTGGCAATAACCAAGTTACTAAGCCATTCAAGATATTTGACTCTACTTATTACGTCCTCCTCCATCAACCGTTGAACTTCAGAATTCATGAAGTTGTTTTTGTGCCGAAAGGCCTCTATTTTTTTGGTGAACGGGCTTCGCGTCAGGGCGTATCTTAAGGCTATGTTGAATTATGCGAAGGTCTTCCCCAGGCAAGTCCTTCGGTGAGTAGGCAAATAGATCTTTGTTCATTAAAAGGAAAGATACAAGCTTTTGCTTGTCACCTTTGGCCAGTTGTTTCCCTACACATGTACTTCAGCCCGGGACCAGCTCTACATTCTTAGTTTCAACATTCTCTGAGTTGCTTCTCTCTCTCTCTGTAGATCCTTTGGTCGGTGTGCCTTTTTCTCCCGAGGTCTGTGTGTGCACTTTCACTGGGCTCTGCCTCGCCCTTATGAAGACCTTCTGGACTTCAGCTTGATCAATAAATATTTCTACGTCCCCATCCTTCGTTCCGATGGTGACCGTCTGGTACTTCACATCTGGTCGGATGTGAAAGTTCCCTTGAGTTTACCTTCCAAGGATGGCATTATATGAAAAGGGGACATCGATGATAATGAACCTGGTCATGACAGAGGCAAAGAGCTCTTCATTGTTTCGAACAGAAGTTCCCCTTAACATCAGAGGTAGGTTGATCCATCTGAGGACAGGGAGTTCAGAAGGACATACCCCGAAGGTAGGTGATGTAACAGGTTTGAGGTCAGTTTTCGCGATGCCTAGGCTTGGCAACAGGTGGGAGAATAGGACATCGGTGTTGGAACCGTCATCCAGGAGCACCCTTTTAACATCCCAGCTCCCAATCCTTGCCAAAATAAGGAGTGGATCATCATGTGGAAATACTATGGTAGACCCATCTTTCCAAGCGAGCTTGTTTGATGGGTTACCAAATTCCATCACTAAAATCTCCTTGACTTTCCTCTTCCTCTTTGCCAAAGGCAGTGCCGTGGTGATCATCTGGATTAGTCCAGTTGGAGGTGGAGGGTTCTTCTTGGCACTTCGGTTCCGACATCGGTCAGAATCATAGTCCTCATTGATAGCCAAAGGCTATCACCTCTATCTGGCCGAACTCCCTGCCACAGTCATGGCCAGAAGAAGCTGGCGCTACCCGAGAAAAGGTGTGATCAGGCACCTCGGGAGATAGCCGAAGAGCTCCGAGCCCGGCACGCCAGGACACTACTCGCCCCCCCCAGGGTCGTGAACTGAAGTCTTCCTTCGGCTTTCCAAAGGGGGGCATGTGATAGCCAAAGGCTACCGCCGCTGTCTGGCCGAACTCCCTGCCACAGTCATGGCCAGAAGAAGCTGGCGTTACCCGAGAAAAGGTGTGATCAGGCACCTCGGGAGATAGCCGAGGAGCTCCGAGCCCGGCACGCCAGGACACTACTCACCCCCCCCCAGGGTCGTGAACTGATCGCCTTCGGAAAAGTGGCACTAACATAGCGTGCCGAACATGATATGGCCGACCCCCCTGTCTGGTATTAAGTCCTGGTATTTATAGGAGTGCCTAGCCCGTTCAGATCGCGACACGTGTTCGGTCGGATGTTCCTGAATTTCTGGGCGTAGGGGACAGATAGTTGGTAGCAGGTTGCCTTGAGCCATGTGCTGAGACGGGCCATGATGTGATTTTGATGGCGTCAGCGTGGTAGAGCGCCTCTTGAGGCGGCTTGTGGCGTTTGTGAATGGATGTGTCAGAGGCTTCCTTAAATGCTTCCATAAATACCCCTGTCGTACTCCCGAGGTCCCTGGGTGAGGTCGTCCTTTGGTACGGATAGAGCCTCTTCGGGAAACAAGCCCTAAGTTCGGGGTTTCCCAGCTTCAGGGAGTTCCACCTTCGGGGATATCATGTTCGGTACGCTATGTTAGGTGCCACTTTTCCGAAGGCGATCAGTTCACGACGAGTAGTGTCCTGGCGTGCCGGGCCGAGCTCCTCGGCTATCTCCCGAGGTGCCTGATCACACGAGTACTCCCTGCCACAGTCATGGCCAGGAAGCTGGCGCTACCCGAGAAAAGGTGTGATCAGGCACCTCGGGAGATAGCCGAGGAGCTCCGAGCCCGGCACGCCAGGACACTACTCGCCCCCCCAGGGTCGTGAACTGATCGCCTTCGGAAAAGTGGCACCTAACATAGCGTGCCGAACATGATATCCCCGAAGGCGGAACTCCCTGAAGCTGGGAAACCCCGAACTTAGGGCTTGTTTCCCGAAGAGGCTCTATCCGTACCAAAGGACGACCTCACCCAGGGACCTCGGGAGTACGACAGGGGTATTTATGGAAGCATTTAAGGAAGCCTCTGACACATCCATTCACAGACGCCACAAGCCGCCTCAAAAGGCGCTCTACCACGCTGACGCCATCAAAATCACATCATGGCCCGTCTCAGCACATGGCTCAAGGCAACCTGCTACCAACTATCTGTCCCCTACGCCCAGAAATTCAGGAACATCCGACCGAACACGTGTCGCGATCTGAACGGGCTAGGCACTCCTATAAATACCAGGACTTAATACCAGACAGGGGGTTGGCTGGCGAAATACGGCTCCCATTACCAGGCAAAACTCCTTAGCCCTTTGTGCTATTTTCTCTGCCTTTCTCTCAGCCACCACTGACTTGGGCGTCGGAGGCTCCCCCCCCCGGAAAAACACTCCGGGGGCCTCCTAACCATTTTGTTTCTGAGCTTTCAGGCACTCTCCTTTGGGCTGTCCAGTCCACCAGGCGTTCTTCCTCCCAGAAGTCCCTCCACCAGTCACTATGACTATAAACGATGAGGCCCCTGGCCATCATTTGGCGCCGTCTGTGGGAACCCGCTCTGAGATCGCCGTCGTTGAGACTCGGCGTTCTAAGGACAAGGGACTCCCGAGGTCCCCGTCCGCGCCTGAGATACAACCGGCTGCTGAGCAAACACTCCCAGGGACTTCTGCGCCCGAGGAAGACCGCCCTCTGGTAGTCACTATGAGTTTCTTGAGGGACTTTCAGCGTTCGGTCGTGCCTGAAATGACACAGCAGATCGGCCGAAGGTGGCCACAGCAAGCACAGGCCTAGAGACCCCCCTCAGTGACACGCCCTCGGCGGAGGAGCCCCAAGTCCATACATCGCAGTTCGGGGAATGGAGACCCTCGCGAAGAATCGTCCACAGAAATTATGGCCCTCGGGAAACGTTCTGTGGGACAAACCAGATCCAAGAAGCCGAGAGTCTCACAGCGAAGCAGTTCGTCACCTGAGGCGAGGTCCTTGTACCCTCAGCGCCGAACTCGCCCCCCGAAGAGGCGCCGACGATCTCCATTCCCTGAAAAAGGCCCTAGCACCACAGTGCTCATGGAGAAGATATTAGCACGGCTGGACAGAGTGGAAAAACAAGTGGCCAGAAGATCCGTTTGGGCCAGACCCTCGGGAACATCCTGCGAAGATGACCCCCCTTTTTTCACTCAGGACGTCGTTGAGGCAGCCATGCCAGGCAAGTTCAGAGTACCTCGGTTGGAAATTTATGATGGCCGTAGTGATCCGCAGGCCCACCTGACGAAGTACAGACGGAGCATGATAGTACACGGTGCTGATGACGCTACCATGTGCAAGTGCTTCGAAGTCACCCTCACAGGGCCAGCCACGGCGTGGTACAATTCCTTGCTTCCAGGGACCATTACTGAGTTCCGGGAGTTGTCCACAGCCTTCACCCAGCAGTTCATTGGGAGCAGACCTACTGCGAAGATGCCTGTACAGATGTTCGACATAGAGCAGAGGAACGGAGAAACCATCCGAGACTATGTCGAAAGGTTCAACAGGGAAGCCCTGAGTGTCCCAGACTTTCGGCCCGAAATCCGCATTCTTGCCATGACACGAGGCCTTCGGCGGGACTCACAGCTGTTCTACGAAGTTCTCAAAGGACCCCCCTGACACCCTCGGAGAATTTTACCGAGGGGCTGAACAGAACATGACAGCCGAGGAGCTGAGATTGGCAGGGCCGAAGTCCGATCACTACCGCGCCGAAGGGTCCAACCAACAAGCTCGCCATCCGACGGAACAGGCAGGGCGACCTCGGAGGATGCGGGGAAGGAAACCTCAGAGTTTCACGCCCCTGAGCACCACACGTACCAGCATCCTTATGGCGCTGGAAAGGCAAGGGACGCAGATTCGGCGGCCAAAGGCCATGACCGCCGATAACAAAAAGAATGGCAAGAAGTTCTGCCGGTTTCATCGCGACCACGGCCATGACGCCGAAGATTGCTTCCAGCTAAAGAAGTACATAGAGTCGCTAATAAAGCAGGGCCAACTTTGGAAAAACCTAAGGATGCAACCCCCGAAAGCCAGAAAAATGGAGGAAGAAAGGGCTGAAGATGAGGACTATGACTCCGACAGGCGGAGAAACCGAAGTCCAAAAATTCGCCCCCCACCTCCAGCAGGGGTGATCCAAACCATCACCACGGGGCTCCCATCCTCGGAAAGAAAGCGGAAAGCCAGAAAAATTGCAGTCATGGACTATCAAAAGTCCATCAAAGAAACTGGCTCGCAAAGATAGCTCCACCGTCGTCTTCCCCCCACAACGACCCGCTGCTGATCACGACAAAGATAGGGAACTGAGGCGTCAAAAGAGTGTTACTTGATAATGGCTTAAAAGCTGATGTCCTATTCTCGCACCTGCTGTCGAGCTTGGGCATCTCCAGGAGCAAACTAAAGCCTGTCACTTCGCCCACTTTTGGGGTCGATTCATCCGGACTCCCTGACCTCGGATAGATCGACCTCCCGTTGATGATGAGATGGACTTCGGTGAACGGAGCAGCTGAGTTGTACTCTTCCACAACGGCGAGATTCATCGTCATGGACGTCCCGTCCTCGTACAACGCCATCCTTGGAAGGCTGACAACAGGGAAACCCGCACATTCGCCCTGATGTGAAGTACTTGACTGTCACATTCGCCACCAAGGATGGAGATGCAGAGGTCTTCATAGACCAAGCCGAGGTAAGAAAGGTGTTTGTGAAAGCACGGAAAGCTTTAGAAAGCAACCTCGAGCAAACAATGGAGGCAAGGGCGCCAGAAAAAGGCACAGAAGAAGATCTCACCAAAGCAGAAACGGAAGCAGTAGATCTTGTCCCAGGACAATCTACCCGAATAGGGAAGAGCTTGGCCGAAGGTGACAAGGAAAAACTTGTATCCTTTCTGCTCGAAAATAAAGATCTGTTTGCCTACTCGGTGAAAGATATGCCAAGAGTAAACCCTGGCATAATACAGCATAGCCTCAAAGTAAGCCCGGAAGCAAAACCTGTCCGGCAAAAGAAACGAAGCATCTCAGCCCACAAAAGCAACTTTGTCAAAACCGAAGTCCAGCGTCTCTTAGATGCTGAAGTTATCAGGGAGGTCAAGTACCCCGAATGGTTAAGCAACGTGGTCATTGCCACAAAAGAAGGTAGCAGCAAACTCCGGATGTGCATCGACTTCAGAAACTTGAACGATACTTGCCCGAAAGACTCATATCCTCCGCCGCCAATAGATCAACTGGTAGATTCAACTGCTGAATATCGGCTCCTAAGTTTCCTAGATGCCTTCAGTGGCTACCATCAGATAAAGATGGACCCCGAAGATGGAGAGAAGACTGCCTTCATCACCGAGGGAGGAACGTATTGCTATATTAGGATGCCCTTCCGGCTCCAAAATTCAGGAGCCACCTACCAGAGGCTGATGAACAAGGTCTTCAAAGACCAAATGGGGAGAAACATGGAGGTGTATGTTGATGATATGATAGTCAAGAGCAAGCTGCCTGGCTACCACGTTGCAGACTTAGAGGAAACCTTCCAAAAGCTCAGAGCCTTCGGGATCCGCCTTAATCCTGAGAAGTGCATCTTCGGGGTGACCTCGGGAAAATTCCTTGGGTACATGGTATCCGAAAGAGGCATCGATGCTAACCCCGAGAAGATTGAGGCTCTGCTTGAGTTTCGAACTCCTGCCACAGTCAAAGATGTGCAGAGACTCACCGGAAGAATAACCTCTCTGAGCAGGTTTATTTCCAGGTACGGAGATAGGTGTCAACCCTTCCTCAAAATCCTCACAAAGGCAGCAAAAATGGAAGGCGACCTCGGAAGGAATGATCATCCTTGGGATGAAGATTGCCAAAAGGCCTGGGAAGAACTCAAAGTCTACCTGGCCAGCCTGCCGACTCCGTGACAACCTCGGGAGGGAGAGCCCCTCGTACTCTACCTCGCCGTTACAGAAAAGGCTGTGAGCTCGGTCCTCGTGAAAGAAGAAGGGCCAAAGCAATGGCCGGTCTACTATGTCAGCAAGTCCCTGCATGGCGCCGAAGTCAGGTACCCTTTGCTTCAAAAAGCTACATATGCCTTGGTGCTTGCAGGGAGAAGGCTGCGACCATACTTTCAGGCTCACCCCATCATCGTCCGAAGTAGTCTGCCGCTACGGGATGTCATGAAGAGAGTTGATCATTCGGGAAGGCTCTCCAAGTGGTGCATAGAGTTGGGCAAGCACGAAATCACGTATGAGCCTCGGAAGGCCATAAAAGCCCAAGCACTGGCAGATTTTATCGCCGAAATACCCACCACTGAGGAGAGCCATTCAGATCCAAAAGAGGGTGAGCCAGAATGGACCTTGCACGTAGATGGAGCCTCAGGATCCGAACACCAGGGAGCTGGAGTAATTATCAGAGGCCCCGAATGCCTAGAAGTAACGAAGGCCTAGAAGTAATGAAGGCCATCAAGTTCAGTTTCAACGCCACCAAAAACATGGCCGAGTATGAGGCCCTGATAGTAGGATTACGCCTGGCCAGAAAAATTGGCGTGAGAAACTTGAAAGCCCATAATGATTCCCAGCTGGTGGTCCGGCAAATGGCAGGGGACTATGGCGCGAAAGACCCGACCCTAGCGAAATACCATGAGTTGGTAACAAAGCTCATTCGGGAGTTTGACGCCGTACGAATCGAAAATGTACCTCGGAGGAATAACACTGAGGCAGATTGCTTGACGAAGTCAAAAAATATATATACCGAGGTGCTGGACCATCCGAGCATCTCAGTGCTAAGCATGACGACCTCGGGAGCAGGGTGGAAAGACCCAATCAAAAGATACCTCGCAGAGAATTTGCTCCCCGAAGACCCCGGCGATGCTGCAGGACTGCGAAGACGCTCCGGAAGATTCTTCCTGATTGGCGAAGAGTTATACCGACAGGGATATGCGAATCCGCTGCAAAAATGTGTGGATGAAGAGGATACTGAAATGGTCCTTGAGGAAGTTCACGAAGGCATGTATGGTTCACACATTGGAACTGATGCCCTTGCAGCAGTGATACTCCGCCAAAGGCTACTCCTGGCCTACCCTGGGAAAGGACGAAAGACAGTTCGACCGAAAGTGCGGTAGTTGCCAGAGACATGCAAAAATCCAGAGGGCACCCTCACAAATAGTAACCTCGGCAGACTATCCTTGGCCCTTTGAAGTCTGGGGCATAGACCCTATTGGGCCACTCCCCGCAGTACCCAGAGGCGTGAAATTCTGCGTGGTAGCAGTGGACTATTTCTCAAAATGGGTAGAGGCAGAACCACTAGCAACTATCTCGGCAAAAGAAGTGCAAAACTTCGTATGGAAGAACATCGTATCCAGGTTTACTAGTGGCTGATAATGGATCCCAGTTCATAGACAAAGGATTCCAAGAATTCACCAGCGACCTCGGAATGAAAGATGCACTTCGCCCAGTAGCTCACCCCCAAAGCAACGGGCAGGGGGAAGTATCAAATAGGACCATAAAAGATGGCCTGAAATAGAGACTGGGGGAAGCCAAGGGGAATTGGCCAGGAGAACTCCAAAGTATATTATGGAGCTACCAAACGACGCCCCGAAGAGCCACAGGGGAGACTCCTTTCTCACTCGTCTTCGGAATAGAGGCCATTATCCCAATAGAGATAGTTCGACCTTCGGTACGGGTGCAAGTATTTGATGAAGGTGGTAACGACCTCGGCCTAAGAACCAATCTCGATCTGGTGGCCGAACACAGAGAAATAGTCGAGCTGAGAAGAAAAGCTTACCAGCAAAGAGTGGCCGTGGCTATAAACTTACGGGCCAGGCCAAAAGAAATCAAGAAGGGAGACCTCGTTCTCCGAAAGGCCGACTTCGCACCCCGAAGGCCATCCCATGGCGTACTTCGCGCAAACTTGGAAGGACCCTATCTGGCCCTTGCCGAAACAACGAAAAGGCGTGTACAAGCTTGGCGACGTCGAAGGCATAGAATTGAAGAACAATTGGCACTCGGGCGCCTTGAAAAAATTCTACGCTTAAGGTTGAGCGGAGGAGGTATGTTGAACAAAAAATGTTCTAACTATATAGTAGTATCTTGAGAAAAATTTCTTAAGTGCAGAAATGAACAACATTCCGCGAAAGATGCTCGCCATGATAAAGCGTAGATATGGCTTTCCAAAGTCCCTTGAGCCGCCACACTCGGGAAAGATGGAAAACAAAAATCTCGCAGAAGTACTCGCCGTAGCCAGCGCTGAGATAATTTCCCGAGCTCCCTTGAGCGAACGTGCTCGGGAAAATGGGAAGTGAAAAATCTCGCGGAAGGTTTTCCGAAGTCCCTTGAGCAAACATGCTCGGGACAACTGGAAAAACAAAAATTTTGACTGAAGGTTTGCCGAAGTCCCTTGAGCAATCATGTTCGGGAAAAATTGGAAATGCAAAAAGCCTGCAAAAAAGACTTAGTCAAATTTTCTCAGACTTTCCAGAAGAATGTCTCTCGAGTAAAACGTACTCAGGACAAAGGAAGGTAAAAAAGTTTCTTTAATCTCAGGTTTTCCGAAGTCTCTTGAGCGAACGTGTTCGGGACAATGGAAATAAAGAAACTTGAAGAAACACTTAGCCAAAAAATCTCCGTTAAGAGCAATGCTGCCTTACAAATAAAGGAGTGCCCGAAGAAGGAGTACAAAAAAGAAGGGAAGGAAAAGGGCCCCTAAAGAAGCCTAAGGGTTCGCGGCGTCCTGAGAGCCACTCGTTTGTCCACCCTTTTCCACCACCTTCCGCGCTGGAATTGGAGGAAGCTTCAGATGTTCGATCTTGGACCATTTCCACCGAGGTCCCCCAGGAATGTTTAGACCTTCTAGAAAAG
>SMDT01000962.1:0-121857 GCA_005392925.1 Aquilaria sinensis
CAATGAAATCCACCAAAGCTTGAGCTTTTATTGCCTTCCTCGGCTCATAGGTAATATCATACTCGTCGAGCTCTATGCACCACTTCAAAAGCCTTCCCAAGTGGTCTACCTTCTTCATGACATCTTGAATAGGCAGGTTACTTCGGACAATAATGGGGTGGCCTTGGACATACGGATGTAGCCTTCTACTTGCAAGTATCAGAGCATAAATAGCCTTTTGTAGTGAGGGGTACCTGACTTCGGCACCATGCCGGGACTTGCTCACATAATATACTGGCCATTGCTCCACCCCCTCTTCCTTCACAAGGACCGAACTTAGCGCCTTTTCGGTGACGGCAAGGTATAGTATGAAGGATTCCCCTTCCTGTGGCTGCCGGAGTGTCAGTAGGCAAGTCAGGTAAACCTTAAGCTCTTCCCAGGCCTTTTGGCAGTCTTCGTTCCAAGGATGTACCTCGCTCTCGAGGTCACCACAGTTTTTCGTCGCCTTAGTGAGGACCTTGAAGAATGGTCGGCAGCGATCCCTATATCTGGAGATGAATCTACTGAGGGACGTGATTCTCCCTATGAGTCTTTGCACATCCTTTGTTGTCGTGGGAGTTCGGAATCCTAGTAGGGCCTTGACCTTTTCTGGAGTGGCGTCGATACCTCTTTCTGACACCATAAATCTGAGGAACTTACCCGTGTTCACCCCGAACACGCATTTTTCGTGGTTGAGACGGTTTTCGAATGTCTTCAGCTGGTGGAATGTTTCCTCCAAGTCCGTGATATGACTACTTGGTAGTTTGCTCTTAACTATCATATCATTAATATAGACTTCCATGTTCCTCTCTATTTCGGAGTTGAAGACCCTGTTCATTAACCTCTGGTACATGGCTCCTGCATTCTTAAGCCCGAAGGGCATTCTAATGTAGCAGTATGTACCAACTTCGTTGATGAAGGCGGTTTTTTCCTCGTCTTCGGGGTCCATCCTGATTTAATGAAACCCACTGAAGGCGTCGAGGAAACTTAAGAGGCCATACTCGGTGGTTGGGTCCACCAACTGGTCTATTGGCGATAGTCGATATGAATCTTTAGGGCAAGCATCGTTTACATTTTAGAAGTCGATGCACATTCAGAGTTTGTCACTCCCTTCCTTTGTGGCCATAACCACATTACTAAGCCATTCGAGGTATTTGACCTTCCTGATTACACCTGCTTCTATTAGGTGTTGGACTTCGGTTTTAACGAAGTTGTTCTTATGCGCCAAGAGGCTTCGCTTTTTTTTTTTTTTATGGGCTTTGCCTCTGGGCGCACCTTAAGGCTATGTTGGATTATGTGAGGGTCTACCCTAGGCATGTCCTTCGGTGAGTAGGCAAACAGATCTTTGTTCATTAATAGCAAAGATACAAGTTTTTCCTTGTCACCTTCGGCCATTTTTTTTTGCCATTCGGGTACTTCGGCCTGGGATAAGTTCTATATCTTCTGTTTCTATTTTCTCGGGGCCTTCTTTTCTCTTTGCCTCCCCTGCAAGCATGGCCTTTGCTTCCACAGTCTGTGCGCAGCTTTTCGCTGGGGCCTTTCATGCCTTGACAAACACCTTTCTCACTTCCCATTGGTTGATGAAGATCTCAGCATCTCCATCCTTTGTGGCGAAAGTGACATTTAAGTATTTCACATCTGGGAAAATGTGGAGGTTTCCTTGCGTTTGTCTCCCAAGGATGGCATTATATGACAAAGGGACATCTATGACGATGAACCTTGTCATTGTGGAAGCAAAAAGCTCATCCTTGTTCTGTAGTGAAGTTCCCCTTAACATCAGAGGAAGGTCAATCCATTCGAGGACAGGGAGTTTAGACAGACCCACTCCGAATGTAGGGGAGGTGACAAGCTTGAGATTGCCCTTTGGGATACCCAAATTTGGCAGCAGATGAGAGAATAAGATGTCAGCATTAGAACCGTCATCAAGGAGTACTCTTTTGACGTACCAACTCCCAATCCTTGCCATGACTAGAAGTGGGTAGTCATGAGAGAATACTATGGTAGTCCCATATTTCTGAACAAGCTTTTTTTAAGGGTTACCATATTCCATCACTGAGATCTCCCTGGCTTTTCTTTTTCTTTCTACCGAGGGTAGTCCAATGGTGATTATCTGGATTACTCTGGCTGGAGGCGGCGGATGTCTTCTGGGACTTTGGTTCCGGCGCCTGTTGGAGTCATATTCCTCATCATCTGCTTTCCTTTCCTCTTCCCTCCATCCTTTTACCCACTTTGGGGTAGTCCAATTATGCTGCCAAAATTGTGCATTTAAACTCCCAGGATTGGTAATGTTCTGAAGGCCATCAGAACACTACCCTTAGTGTGCATACCTAAGTGGCCCTCTTGGGCACTATCTAAACAAATGCATATTGGTCCAACCATCACACACATATTCACATTTCATGTACACCATGGCAGCAAAGAAGGAAAACACTGTATTAAATTCTAGTGACCAGCTACTGCACCTTATTAGGCAATCTAAGTCTTAATCTTGGCTACCACACATTAAGCAATCTTATTAAATTCGAGTGACCAGCTACTGCACCTGTAACTTCCACTAATAAACTGTATTATTCTAGCCACATACCACCCTATTTCATTTTCTCCATTATCAAGTAAAGACTTAGATCAAACCAAGGAAGTTTTTTTTACATCAATAGCCCACCTATGGACCAAGTTATGGATTTTTTAAGTTGGTTACAAAATTCTGACATATGAACAGTAACTCAGCCAAATTTGAAATGTTATATCTTTGGCTACAGTGCTATAAATCCAGAAATTCCAAAGCCCAGTTAACCCTCTAGATTTCCTCTAGCTGTGACCAAAATTTCATACCAAGCTTCATTCTACACAGGGAGATATTAAACTTTAGGTACAGGGTCGAAATTCTGGCAACTTTTGGACCATTTTGCCCATAGAATTTTTCCAAACCATGCAAACACTTCATTCACAAGGGGGAAGCCCTCCAAGGCTATCCCATATATGTCCATTACACGTAGGAATTACATTCCCTTGCTTTTAACAACTTTATGTGGCCAAAACAGAATTTACAAGTAAGCAGCCCATCATTCACACTTAGGCAGCTTTGCACCACATCACTTACATAGCCAAAACATTACTCAAATGTTCACATACTTGTATCATTTTACATACACTAAATTTAAATTCATAAATTCACTACAATATGGTCTTAACTCAGCTAAATGCGCACCCTAGGTTACAGGAGGTCCTGAGACACAATGGACTCCAAAAACAGGATGCTGGACAGCTGCTGCACAACACAGTAAGCACCATCACTAAAAATACCAAATGTGCTTCTAAAATCACCAAAATTTCCATATCATAACTTGACATATGGAAGTTTATGTACCTGAAATTTCACATAGAAATTCAAATGAAAACGTTTAATTTGAATGTTCTCTTTCAGGTGCTCCTGAAATGGACAGAAAGGGGGTAAGTTTCTTGAATGAAACTTAGTAAGGGCTTATCAATAAAATCTTCGAACTCCAGCGATATACCTGAAATAAAAAGAAACTAAAACAAAAAAATAAAGTACAAACACACAAATATACACATCCAAATGCACAAACAAACACAGCAACAAACATATGAAATGCTGGCAGCAATAACACATTAGGATTACTCCATAATCATGCAATTAAACATTAAGAAATCACTATGGAAGCCCTCCTCCAGCTATTTCTTGGTCATAGGAGGTCATTAGGTATTTTTTAGTACTAACTTGGGCTCTAGAAACCCTGAATTTCACTGCCATAATAGAGCACCAAAGCTGTAGGGTTGAAACCCTTGGTGCAATTTCCCCCTTGACCTAAACTTGGTTCATCAATCTCTTGGCTCTCTTCCAAGCTTAGGGTCTTAGGTTCATGGATGTTTGGGCATCTGTATCGAACAATAAAAGCCATGAAATCCAGATAAAACCCTTACCTTTTTCTGGAAATCCAATAAACCCTTTGTAAACCCGAAAACTAGGGATTATAGCCTTCCTTGATGCTTCGGTTGTTTTCTCTTACTTTCTCTTGATTATTTGCAGTAAGATGGCTATGGTGGATGGTGGAGGAGCTCAAAGAGATGAGGCTAGCAGGTGGAGGTCGAATTTTGGGAAGAAAATGGGTGAAAAAGATTTTTTTTCTAGCTTTATTTCTTTATTTATCTTTAGTAATGGCATGTTTGCAAATTTTGCAAAATTCAAGCCACACTTGGACAGATTATTTCCAGTCATTTTGGCTGGGAAAATGACATATTTTGACCTCTTTTAACCTTGGTCAAAATTCATTTTCACCTTATAAAAATTCTAGGACACTTAAGCACCTTAGTTGTCATTATGCCATAAATGGCAAACTTTGCCTCTTTGAGCACTTTGGTCCCCAACAATATATTTAATTCCTTCCATGTTCTTTCTTCATAATCCCAACCATATCCTTTCTTCATAATTCAATCCATGTCCTTTCCATGGCCATATTTAGAAATTTGTGCAATTGAGTACCCAATCTTTGAAACCTTACAATTTAGTCCATAGGTTATTTGAAAATCAGGCAATATACCAATGCTTTCATAAGGACCAAGCTATCACTGTTTTTGTCACTTAAGGGAGTGTATATTAAATACTTTACACTTCACAATTCATACATTATAGTGAAAATTAAAGCATATAAGTTTAAGTCCTTATACTGTAATTTTCCTATTTTGTGAAGGTGGTAACACTTCCCTTCGAGGAGGGCATCTACAGGTAGCACTGAAGTTGGCCCTGCTTTATTAGAGACTCGATGTAGTTCCTCAGCTAGAAGCAATCCTCAGTGTCATGCCCATGATGCCGATGAAATTGGCAAAACTTTTTCATATTTTTCTGGTTTTCGGAAGTCATTGCCTTCAAACGCTGGATCTAGTTTCCTTGCCTTTCCATGGCCAGCAGTACGTTTGTTCAGGAGCTGCTAGTACAGAAAATTTGGGCATAAATCTCCTATAGTAGCCAACAAGTCATAGGAAGCTTCTTATGTCCCTCACAGTTTGAGGTTGCTTCCATTCCAAAACAGCCTTAATTTTCTCGGGATCAACAGCTAAACATGCTCATTGATTACATGTCCGAGAAATCCAATTTCCTTAGCCCAGAATTGGCATTTACTTAGTTTGGCATAATACTCATGTTCCTTTAGAAGGCTTAGAACCACTCTCTGGCGCTCCTTATGGGCTTCTTCATCATTTGAACACATCAATATGTCATCAATAAATACCACAACAAAGTGATCCGAATAAGCCTTGAACATTATTTTTATGAGGTCCATGAAAAAGGCTGGAGAATTAGTGAGCCCAGATGGCATCACCGTGTATTCAAAGTGACCATATCTAATCCTGAAAGCTATCTTTGGGACATTTTCTCTCTTTGAATCTCAACTAGAAATCTCCAGATCTAAGGTCTATTTTGGAAAAGACCTTAGCTCCCTTTAACTGATCAGACAGATCCTCAATCCTTGGGAGGGGGTACTTATTTTTAATGGTCAGTGTATTGAGCTTCTTGTAATCAATGTACAACTTAAGGGTTCCATCCTTCTTCTTCATAGAAAGTACAGGTGCTCCCTAGGGAGATGTACTTGGCCTTATGAAACCCTTCCTAAGCAACTTATCCAGTTGCGGTCTTATCTCCACAATTTTAGGAATAGCCATCCTGTAATGAGCAATGGATGATGGTGCAATTCCTAGCACCAATCTGATCTCAAACTCAACCTTCCTTGCAGGTGGGAGTCCTGGGAGATCTATGACGAAAACTTCAAAGAATTTTCTCACTCTGGGTATTCTACCCAGCTTTATTTATACTTCAATTCCTTTTAACCTTAGCTATTCACCTTTCATTAACAAGTATTTTGTGTTTCGCCACCTTTATGTGACTCTCTAGGACTAACCCAGGAAAGTCTTCCAGAAATTATGGTTCATATCTAGGCAAACACAGTTTCCTGGTACTATAGTCTATGATTACCCTTTTGGCACTAAGCTAGTTCATACCTAGTATGATGTCATAGTCATAAGCCACTAAAATGATTTATTCTTCCTTGAATTCTATTGCACTGGGCCTAAACATGCAATTTTTTTTTCTTACCATATGTTAGGTAACCATAATTTCAATCCCGGCAGTTTTAACCAAGCACATTTTATCCATAGTGCATACTTTTAGGTTCATTCCTTTGACTAGCTTAAAAGATACCATAGACAAATATGCACCAGTATCAATTAAAATTGATACCCCATAGCCATTAATAATAATGGTACCTGTCAGAGTCTTCTTGGCCAACCATACCTGGTCCATTTTTTCTTCATCATCCTCAGCTCTTTTGACTTCCTGGTCCTCTTGTGTTCCCCTCAAAGCCTCAATCTGGAATACTTTTCTAGTAGCCTAAATTTGTATTTTCCTACCCAGTGCATGTTAGGGCCCTGATCCATTCTCAGTGAAGGTGGAGGCATATTTGGCCTCTTTATGGGCAATTGCCCATCTATTACTAAACCCTCATGGGGTCCTCTGTTCTTCTCTCCTGGTCGGACACTATTTTACCCAGTGATCCTGGGTACCACACTTAATACATCCAACAGTGAGCCTATAACATGGCTTTTGAACATGGAACTTTCCAAATGCTTCAAATTGAGGTCCATAGGGGGATGATTTTCTTTTCTCTTTTATTACCCTTTTTTGGCTTATATGCCAAGCATTCTTTGCCTCTTTTCTTATATGGCTTCTTCATCCCATAAGTACTTCCAGGGACATACATAGTTTGTCCCTTGAATTCTGGTTCCAAGGCCACAACCCTCAAAGAAACTTATTGGCCTTTAGATCTTCTTGGCCATCATACTGTGGGGCATACCGTATGAGGTCACTAAAGCTCTCCTCATATTTTAGCACTGAGAGCTCCCTTTGCTCAAACAGGTCAACCTCAACCTGCTTCTGGTCCTTCAGTGAAGCACTGTGGTGGCTATCTTATTGCCCTTCTCCTGTTAATAGCCCCCTAGCATTCCTACTAGCATAAGTCCTATGGACTACTTTCCGCCATAATTCAGTATTGCCTTCAAATCTGAAGGTTGCCAGCAATACCTACTGAGAAGAGGAAACTTCCATCCTCTCTAAGATCTTCTCAACTTGATTTACCCAGAATTCTGCCTCCTCTGGGTCACTACTATCCTTGAACATTGGGGGTTTTAGGACAAGGAACCCTTCCTGTTAGCCTTCTCTTAGGCCTCCAGTATTGTCAGTATTAGACCTCCCCCTTTGAATCCTCACTGCTCCCGTGCTGACAGTGATTTGGGTAGGCCTCTCTATTGGGTTTTGGGAGCCAAATAGCACAGCGAAATTTAGCTGAAACCCTCCAGGATCCAAGTGAAATAGGGTAAACCGGGTGTTTGAAATTTTTTCATACCTAATTTTCGGTTGAGATCTCTCACTCAACTATAGAGTCGAATCATAAAACTTGAACAGTTGACATGTTCAAGCTCTCTATGGTATCCACACGAGCCTCTCGGGATCACCACGCTTCACCATATTTCGGTAGATGAGTTTCTCTTGCGCTCGCAGTGCTAGCTTGCGTCCTCCAAGGAATTGCAAGAGAAGAGTGCGGCTGTCCTTTTGGGAGACTAGGGCAAGGAGACATGCGAATTTCTCACTAGAAGTTGTATTTATAGTGAGACTCAACTTCCAGGCCTAATGGGTTTCAAAGCCCCAATCCAATTAGGCTTTAATTTCGGGCTTAATAATGGCTCAACTATTGGGCCCATTGTTAATACGAAATTATTGTGAACCCAAAACCCAAATTATTAGCCCATGCACTCTAATGATCCAAATTGCTCTATGTGTGCGACCCAATAGGCCCTTACCATGTTGGAAATGATCATAAATCACATTTATAAGCAATGAGCGGTGTCTAGCAACACATCATTGCTACCAAAGTGACAAGATTGTCGATGATTCGACTAAACCTTTATGATCATCCCTGATATATGCCATTGTCCCTCTGTCCAAGATATCAAGGCTAAGCATGAGACATGGAATGTGTCACTCTCATATAGCCCAATCTTTGGTTTCTTGACTACTGAGTAGACCAACTTAAACTGATGACATTGATATCGTATATCAACTCATCCGAGCATGGCCATGCATTTTTCTAAGTGTTACTCTATCAAAGGGCCCGAAGATATCACTCCCGTTACATAGGAGGGACAAATCCCATCTTGATCATACAAATCCCTCTGCATGATATGTGGCATACCCAATTACCTCCTTCAAGTTCACTCAATTACAAGCAACAAAGGAAAATATCAAAGTATGTGATTCACATGTAGGGAACCTTGTTGATCTTAGGTCGAAGGACTACATATACCATGATCACTATGAGAATCACTTATGACACTCATATAATGATCCATGTAGTGTTCTCACAGTGCGTCGGTCCAGTACATAAGTTCTCCAACTTGTACCCATATGTAGACTACATATCTTATATTAGTCTCCACATATGCTAGTCATTATGTATTATTGCAACCCGCCCCACAATAATACTATACCAGGGTCATTTAAGAATATCATTGTTCTAGGGTTACAATTATGTTTGTTAAGTTATGCAAAAACAAAACAACAAACATAATCACTGGATCAATGCCTTAATAAAATATCATTACTCAATGTGCAAAAAAATAGAATCATCTCATGATTGGCTTTTTGGGCACAACACTAACACTCTCAATATCTTCCATGTCCAGCTCTTCAGCATCTGGACTTTCTTCTCTTTCTTTCCTCATTTCATGTCTGATTCTAGACCCTATTCTTCTAGCTTTTGGGTTTTTCCTTTCTTCATCTTCATTATCACCAGTTTTACTGGCTTGATCCTATAGCACATATTCTTCCCTGGCCATCTTCCCATTGTTGATCTTCTTTGTTGTCCAGCAGGTTCTGGGACTTGTACCCGACCTCTTATCAAGGCCTCAATGCTTAGTTGCTAGCATAGTCTCCTACATTGCTTCTAATCTTCCCTGGGCATCAATGCTAGGCCTAGTAACATTTGCCTCAACGGCTTAGTGGCCCCAACTTGGGCTTCTGGCACAAAGCCAGTATGTTCATTCCCCTGATGGGTAGTCCCATTCTCACTTTGGCATCTAATATTTCTGTTCATATTTCTGGTTCTTATCCTGTCATAACAACAAAGCAAGGCACACAATACATATGCTCAATATTCATAAGTGACTCATTCTAGTGGACTTAACCTAGGGTTTTAACAAGTGTATACTGTAACAAATCATAGACCAAAACTTTGGTCCTTAAGAGCAACCATGCTCTGATACCAAGCTGTCGTGCCCAAACTTGCCCTTGGCCCATTCAGGCCCGATTACTTAAACACGCAGCGGAATTTTTCACAGAAGGGGCATTTATTAATACTTATCAAAACATATGGGCACAAACCCTAGGATACTTACCGGTACTAGCTCGTTATGTTCTTATTTAAGGTAAAGTTTAAGTGATCTTGGAAACAAGCTAGACCTATATGGAATTTATGTGTTCATTTCATGAACTTCATCAAACATAGCCAAGTACATGCATGGCAACCAAAACACCAAGTTTATATTTTGAAAAACTTGTTTATGAACTCATGTCTTGCATACTCTTATATGTTTTAGAAACATACAAAGACCATTCCATAGCACATAGTCAAACATAAGCCTCTTCCAATATTTTCTCCACTTGTGCAAACAATATCATAGGCCTCACTTCACATACTTAATTCATCCAAAAGTACACATGTCTATTTACATGTACTTAATATCCTTCGATGCCATTTTAGCAAACTTGTGACCATTTCCAAACTATTCCAAGTTCACTTGCAACTTATTTCTTAAGTGCACATACAAAACCGAATATTGCATGCTTCATAATTGAACATAACTTTTATGAACATGCAATTATATTGGTACTTAACATGTGAGCTCCTTCTCATTGAACAAAAACAACACAACTTCCGTACTTGCATATCATTCTTAGCACATGCCAAGCATATGGTAAAATCACTAAGCATACCAAAACATTCCATAGTCCGTGAGTTCATATTTACAAGTCATAAAAATGGTGTTATACTGAAAGTGAACATATTCACTTAAAACATAGCCATGATATCCAAAAGCATGATATATGGCAAACAATGCATAATTCCATAGAACACATTACACCTTAATAGACCTTGCTCCCACGAATTTCTAGACTCCAAAAGCCTGTAGAAGGAAGTCCACAACATTAGCTTGATTCACAAGTAATCCATATCATATATGACACTTAGAATATTGAGAAACACATGCCTAAACCTTTAGCATCTGAAAGAGTATATATCATTCTTGACCTTAATGCTTTTCTATAGCTCCTTTTCCTACAAAACTCAATAAGGAATCTGATGGTATCCAATGCCTAACTTAGTGAGGTATTTTTTATGGCTTCCAAAACCAACATATGGCTTCCAAAGCCTAACTTATGCCAAGAACATAATGACAATTATTCCATGTTCCTGCAAGGAAAACACTAAGACAAAGAAAACACAGGCATATAGCAATAACAAATATAATAATAATCGGGGTCAGCATGCACAACCAATCATAGAAGCACACAACACACACACCACTTAACACCATTTTGTATAGGGAAAGCAAGCATTAGCATATTCCATATCACACAATTTCGGTCGACCATTCGTTATCTTATACCGTACTGAACTCATTAGCTTGGGAATCGAGTTGGCCAAACTCAATTCCAAGCCTTAAATGCTTGCATAGAACTCATGAGTAAACAGAGTTTCGGAAGCAAGGATACTTAGCCCACTTAGCACTATGTGCCCGATTACTCACAAAATGAGTATGAGAAATCCTCACACAGAGTTGCCGAAGCAACAGAAACAACTTAGCCCTCGTAGCACTCCTAGGATCACATAGTTCTTTGACCATCACCTAGGGGCCTGAATACTCACACACAAAGTCGTGGAAAAACCATGGAACAAAGTGAGTATAGGAAATCCTTACCTTAATTTTAGTAACCTCTTGTTGCTTAATTCCTTTGCCTTTCCTTGGTTTGTTGTTGTTAGAACTTGTCTTTTTCTTAATGGACCTATAAAGGCCAAAACACTAACAAGTTATTTTCTTGCTTTTCATTAACTTAAAGATCATAATTTACCATGAGCAAAATGAATCCATGGCCGAATTTTTCCTTTCATTCTTCTTTCTTATTTTATTTCCATATATCCCTAGGAATCCATAATTTTCAAGAACACTTGGTTGACTTACAAAAATACAAAGACAACAACATGGCCAAATCCTTTAGCTTACAAAACTTCTTCATTTTACAACATCCTTTTTGGTTCTTGTCTTGAACATCCATAAGAGCTTGTTGAGTACAAAGAACACTTGGTTTGAGCCCACTAATGCCAAAATAGAGACTTGGCCAAATTTCCACCTTTGCCTTTCATCCATCCTTCACTTGTTTTTCTTGCTTAGAATGACCATAAGAGCTCAAAAGTACCAAGAACACTTGGTTTAGAGCTCCACAATGCCAAGAACATACTTGGCCGAATTTTCCTTCTTGCTTGGAAACCTTCACTTGATCTTTTCTTTGTAGGCTTCTAACACTCCATAAACACCAAGAATACTTGGTTTATCTTCCAGAAAGTTCAAAAATGAACTTGCTGGAATTCTTCAAAAAATGGTAGCATGGTCGAAATTTCCACATGATTTTTTGTTCAATATCTCACTTGATTTCTTGTTTTTGATGGCCTTGAAAGCTTAAGAATACCAAGAAAACTTGGTTGAACTTCATGGATGCCAATAATATATCATGGCCAAATTTAAGAGGAAGAGGAAATAGTTGGAACTTGGAGAAAAGAACAGGGCCGAAAATGATGAGAGAATGGGAGATTTTGGAGTGTTTGAGTGTGAGAGAATAATAATGAATGAGTGAGCATGAATGGCTGGCTATATGGAGGGAAATGGAGTGAATAATGTGCTTGTATGAGTGGGAAACAAGATTAAATGAAAAGAAGACTAATTGAAAGACTTTTGTTTAAGTTTGGTAGAAGTTGTCAAAAGTAGGAGACAAGTAGGTGAAGAAAAAATCCAAAGTGATGACTAAGGATGGGAGGTGGATTAAAATAATGGGATTTGGAGGGAGGTGGCATAAAATATTGGTATTTTGGGGGAGTATGGCCGGCCAAGCATCCTAGGCTATTTAAAATGGCCTAATTCCCCCTTTAGTCCAACCAATTTCTGATTTTTGGCAATTGAGCCCAACTACTAAAAATCCCTTTGTGCAATTGAGTCCCTCAACTTTAAATTCCACCATTTTCATCATTATGTTTCTTGGTCTAAGCCAAGTTTATTTCCAAGAGTGTCCAACACTCACATATACCCATTCCTCACTTAGTCAATGTCTCCCGAGCTCAACGAGCACAATTTTCTTTTTTAGAAAAATTTTCTGAGCCCTTTTTATCTTCATAATCCGAGACTTAATTACTCAGAATTTTGAGGGCATTACACATATCATTTGAAGTTTTGAAATCACATTTTTCATGTCCATGTACATTCGGCTAGACAAAGAACATAAGAGGTTTAACTTAAAGGACCATTCCAAGGCATATAAACGAGCATAACTTGTCATTCCATCCATCCATAGTATATACACAAAACCATGGTTCAACTGAGGCTAAATATACACAAAAGTAGCCTACATACAAGTACTACCTACTTGGCAACATACCAAAAGTACTTACAAACCAAAATGAGCTCAAGTTATGCATTACAAGTACATGTTCGCCTATAATACCCGAGAAGCACTTTGAAGGTGCAATACAAAATCAAGCATTGAATGACAAGTCCTACAACCAAGTTCATAGTCATAAAAGCAAACCACCACACTAATGCCCATGGACACAAATCCATAGCTCCTCATAGACTTGTCCCACAACTCTATACAAAGCCTCCAAAACTCAAACACATAAGTTTGAGCCATAAACATAAGACTTGCACATTGTACTTAACAAGCCAAGCTCTCGGTTTCGGCACATACCTTGACAAAAATGTACTAACTTAGCACACAAGCAACACAATCACTCAAGCTCTAAACCTTTTGCTGAAACATACACAATAAGGGGCATGAGTATATAACTCAGTAAGGTTCACTACAACTCCAAAAAGTTTATTTAGTTAAGCCTGAAAGCTTAACCTCCGTTAAGCATTACTTAACCTATAAGAAAGACAAGAAAACACCAAAAACCCAAGCAATATGGCATATACACATGATATCTGAGACAAATAAACATGATAACACATCTACAAAGGGTTAGCAAGCACATCCAATCAAGCAAAGCAAACAACTCACACACACACCAATAATGCCCTTCTTGGCCGAAACCACTAACGAGCACACATCTATCATTTACACTTCAAGCCTTGCAATTCCATCTCCATTCCACTAGAGCTCAAATTTCAAAGATAAGTTGGGCTACTTACCTTGAACTTTAGTACCTGCCTTTAATGACTAGCTAGCCAAGAAACAATATGAACCTGAAAGTTCCAACATATGCCCCATCAAGAAAACTAAGATCATATAGCTCGAATTTACTAGCACTTAGATGCCATTAATCTACTTGAACATGGAATCATTACCAAAATGAAGTAGAATTCATGAAACCTTACCCAATTACAAGCTTGAGTTCTCGGCCAACCTTGAATCTTCAAGGCCACTCTTGAAATCACAAGTCCAAGGTCACCTAATGCCAAAACCACCAAATGTGAGCTCAATTCTTCACTTCAAGCCTTAATTCCCAAGCTTCACCATGGAACCTTGAAGAACTCAGCCCTTTCTTTGCCAAGAACAACCGAAAGCTTGCAACAATGAAGTCAACTCAAGATTAACATTTTCGAATTGAGTGGAGACATGCAATATTCGTTTAAGTGTCACATGGCTCACTAATTGGCACTAATACTCTTCTCGGGTCATCTGAAGGGTCATCTTCTGGCTATCCCTAGAGAACAAGTCCATGTCCTCCGTAAAAGTCCATACGGGTTTCCTCATAACCATGTCCCTTGGGATTTTTGAGTCCCAAATGCCCCTCTTTCGAGAATGATCCTCCACCCACTGAGCCTGCACTCCTTCCCTGCAAAGTCAGGACGAAATTCAATTAAAACGTTATCCCTTAGCCATTCGTGCACAAGGTCTAAAATACCAAAAATTCCCAAAATCATAGATGAATGGCTAAGGGACAAAATTGGAAGAAGTTTGGCATCGTCTCCATTGGAGTCGCTAACGTCAAAGACCTCGGGAGGAACCCCTTTCCCCTTTTTCTTTCGGCATTCCTCTAGTTGTTCGATCAAAAGCTCCCCCACTGAAGTCCCTAATGTTTCGGCAGCCGCGTTGGGACTCAGAAGGGTTGAACAGATGGCTGGTTTTGAGGATGGGTCAGCCCGTACAGGAGTGAGATCAAGCACCTTCTTTTTACCTTTAGGCAGAGGTGGAAGGGAGTCCTCTTTGGCCTTATTCGACTTCGACACTGAAGACGGTCTAGTCAGCACCTTCCTCCTGTTCGGTGCCTTCTTCTTCTGCTACTCCCCCTTCTCAGCCTGGCCGAGGAAGAGACTATTGTAGAAGGCTACAGATTTATTACCGATCTATGCAAAAAGAAGAACATCAGTGTAAGTATGGAAAAGCATAAGTAATAAGAATTGGAAAGGAGCTTACTCTCTTTAAGTGAGGAGTACGTAAGTTTTCCCCGAAGAAGCATAACCAACCATGCTTTCTTCCCATCAACCAAGGGCTTCGGCATGCCTTCGTTAGTAACATGTTCCTAGATTAGCCCAAGTTCCCGAAGGACCTCTTCGGTCATGAAACTCCATCTAATGGAGAAGTGGTAGAGAGAACATGGAGGGACCTTGGGATCCCAATCCGCGATAGCCTGAATATGGCTGTGAAACTCTTCAAACTGGGACTCTAACTCTAAGGTTAATAGCTTCCTCGGGTCAACAAAATCAATGGCCAAGACACCCGAAGCCCACTTAGATGGCATGTCTTTCCACTGCTGGTCCACCTTCAGAAAGAAGAATTTCTTCTACCACCCTCACCAGCTATCTTTTGTTTCGAAGGTAAATGTAAATTTTTTTCTCCTAGATCCCCGAGGGAGCAAGAAGTAAAACCCACCCTTCGGAATGTGGTGAAGTTTATAATATTGCATGAAAAACATGCAGCGTGGCTTTATATTGAAGACCCCACACATGCAAAGGAACGTGTCGAAATAAGAGTAGGAGTTTAGGGGAAGTTTTTCACAGCAATGCCATGAAATTGGAAAAAGTTGCAAACCATCTTCGAGGGGGATACCAAAGTCCCGCCTTCAACTGTCCCGGAAGACAGTAATCTCATTTGTCAAAGGGGCATAGCTAGGCATGCCAGGACTAGGGAGCCTAGTGACAGCATAATAAAGGATAAAAAATTTACCAGACAACTTTTTCACTTTCTCTGATATGGCATAGCTCGGATGAGAGTTAAGAGGAAGCCAACTCTTAGGAATGGGACAAGCTTCAATTTGGGAAGAAGACATGTTAGGAAACATAAGACACTAACCTTAGAAAGGTGAAGGGGAAAGAATTGAGATGAAAAAATAACTACTTCAAAAAGAAACCCACCTAGTTCAGACCGAAAGTAGAAACTTCGGAGATCACCACAAACTCGCCGGAAATCACTCCACCACTAGCACCACCGCCAAAGAGAGATGAAAAATGAGAGGAAATTAGAGAGCAAAACTAATAAGAATTAAAGAGTGTGGAAAACTCTGAAGGAGAAAGGGTTCATATAGACCGAAAGAGGTAGGTGAACCGTCACCATAATGACCCTTTGTAGGTGAAGGCGCATAACTGATGTAATGGATGTGATTGTTCGCTAGTCACCTAGTGACACATGTCACCTAACATGAGAAACAAGGGCACACCTTCTGACATTAGCAGACCTATGTAAGCCTAGCCCGAAGTGACGCAACTACCTGGTCAAAAGATGTGACGATTCATTGGCAGGCAACAAGGAACAAAAAGCTAAAAGGGGGGAAATATTTCACCAAGATGCAACTTCAGAAACATTAAGAGCTCAGTCAAAAGCAAAGAGTCCTATTTGATGCCGAAGAAACTGCTTCAGCCGAAAGAGACTTCTTGAACCAAATAGATGCCCACCCCAAAAAAGGTGACCTCAATCGAAGTTTAGCTATGCTAACTGGGACATCTAAAGATTTGTAGGCCACGCTCGCAAAAGCTTAATGCCAAAGATACAACAGCAACTTCCCGAGGGGGGCATGTGATAGCCGAAGGGCTATGGCCTCTGAAATCTCCTGATCAGCTATCATGAATCCACCCTTGGTAGGAACTTAGCCCCAACCTCGGGACATACTCAAATACTTAAACACCACCCTAAAAAAGCTAACATGACCAACCTCAGAAAAGGTGTCTTCCATCACCCTCAGATTTATGAAGATACAGACCTCGGAAAAGTAGATCCTACATCCTCCGTTGGTAAACAGTCTTTTGAACATGACCCATTCCACCGAAAGGCCTTCCCTGATAGCCCTCAGAGGAAAGTCTCTGCCCGAAGGGGTTTTATGGAGATACGATAAAAAATAGTTAAAGAGCTTTTGACAAAGTATCTCACACACGCCCCTGCCCACAGGCTAGAATGGCCTATGGCCAACTGGTGATGCCTACCTCTGAAGTTATGGATCGGATCTGACCGAACACGTGTCATGATCTGGACCGGCTGTGTCAAATGGCCTCCTCCTTCCACCCTCCTATAAATACTTGGGAGGGACCTTGGCAGAAACACATGAGACACTTTTTACTCCTTGTTCTCTACTCCTTATTTCCACCCTCAAATACCGACTTAGGTGTTGGAGGCTCTTCTTCAAGAAACACATTCCTGGAAGCTCCTAACCTTTATTTTTCTAAGTGTTTCAAACATATTGACACCGGAAGTCTCTCTTTCAAGCTAGCATGTCATACAATGAGGATGCTACCGGGCATCACATAAAGCGGAGTATGCCTTGTGGTGCTAGTAGTGTGTCTAGCATTGCTATAATGCACTACTTACACAATTTGCCTAGTGGTTGATAGGAGATGTCAGGTACCAAACCTACAGTGAAGAATTGTCAATGTGAGTTCCAGTGGATGAGTTGTATGCTCATTAAGCTAACTTGCACTAAAAGGTTTGGTATATAGATGTAGGTTGATGAACTTAGAGTGAGGCTTTAAAGTGTAAGTGTTAACAGACAAGTTTAACATGTTAAGTTAGCTTACACTGATGGGTTTAGACATAGGGGAAAGGTTAAAGGAAGATCACTAGTGTTAGGTGCTGAACCGAGAGTAAGCTTCAGGTATAAGTATTCGTGGACAAGCTTCAAGCTTGTTAAGCTAGCTTACCCCTAGGAGGTTCAAGCACAATAGGTAGTATGAAGAAGTTCTTGGTAGCCTGGCATTTTGGAACAAATTTAAACTTGTTACAGAACCTTCAGTAGCACCCATAAGTTGGGGATAATGGAAGACCATACCTTAGCCTTCAAGAGTGAAGTTGTACAAAGTTGTATATGATCAAGTAAGATCAATCTAAGGTGTGAAGGATAGTGAGTAGTTGAAGGTGTTTTGTTAAGTGTGAGCTTAAAGTATGGCATTGGCCGTAGTAGCTATACAAGTGAGGGCTTGACTTAAGTGCCAAGAGGCATTAGTTTAACAAGTTAGGTTGGTGAATACCAAGTGGGATGTTGTGGAGTCAACACCCCTTAGAAGGATTAATTAGGACAAGTGGCACCATATCCTATGTTTTGCCTCAAGGTGGGGAGACGTAATTTGGAGGACCAAAATTTCCAAGGTGGGGAGAATGTTACAGCCTTTTAAGTATTGGACTGGTGATGGTCAGGCAAGGCTTGGTTATGTGGTAAGAAATCCCTAACTATTTTCTTTTTATGCATTTCAAGCAAGTAATGAAGGTTAAAAAGGTTACTAGAGCACAATTGGCACCTAAGTGTCACTGGGGGCATTTTGATAATTTTTGCCTTAGGTGGAGGGTAAAATTGTAATTTTGGTAGACTCAGGGTCTAAGAGGTTAAACTGACCTAAAAAATGAAGACCATAAGTTCTACAAACAATTAGAACCATAAGTTAGTATGGAAGGAGCTAAGTGTACACGGTTGAAGGTTTTGAGCTATTTTGGTAAATCGAACACCACAAATGAGTTTAGGCTGTGTAGGAAGCTAAGTGAACTTTTAAGTAGACTCATTTCTAGTACCGTGGAGAGTTCAAGCGGCCTAAAGTGTAGCAAATATGATGTTTGGGGGCTTAGTAACCAATTGAGCAAAGTAAGAGGAGTGAAGGTGGGTTTGTGTGCTTATAAGGGGTTAAAAGATAAGACATTCCCATTATTTGATGGGTTTCGGGAGCCAAATAATGCAGCAAAATTTAACCGAAACCCTCCAGGATCGAAGTGAAATGGGGTAAACCGGGTGTTAAAAAATTTTGAACCTAATTTTCGATTGAGATCTCTGACTCAACTGTAGAGTCGAATCACAAAACCTGAACAGTTGACGTGTTTAGGCTCTCTATGGTATCCACACGAGCCTTTCGGGATCACCATGCTTCCACCATGTCTCGGCAGATGCGTTTCTCTTGCGCTCGCAGTGTTAGCTTGCGTCCTCCAAGGAATTGCAAGAGAAGAGTGTGGCTGTCCCTTTTGGAGGCTAGGGCAAGGAGACCTACGAATTTCTCACTAGAAGTTGTATTTATAGTGAGACTCAACTTCCAGGCCTAATAGGTTTCAAAGCCCTAATCCAATTAGGCTTTAATTTCAGGCTTAATAATGGCTCAACTATTGGGCCCATTATTAATACGAAATTATTGTGAAACCATAACCCATATTATTAGCCCATGCACTCTAATGATCCAAATAGCTCTATGTGTGCGACCCAATAGGCTTTTACCACATTGGCAATGATCATAAATCACATTTATGATCATAAGCAATGAGTGGTGTCTAGCAACACATTATCGCTACCCAAGTGACAAGATTGTCGATGATTCGACTGAACCTTTATGATCATCACCGATATATGCCATTGTCCCTTTGTCCAAGATATCAAGACTAAGCACGAGACATGGAATGTGTCACTCTCGTATAGCCCAATCTTTGGTTTCTTGATTACCGAGTAGACCAACTTAAACTGATGACATTGATATCGTATATCAACTCATCCGAGCATGGCCATTCATTTTTCTAAGTGTTACTCTATCAAAGGGCCCGAAGATATCACTCCCGTTACATAGGAGGGACAAATCCCATCTTGATCATACAAATCCCTCCGCATGATATGTGACATACCCAATAACCTCCTTGAAGTTCGCTCAGTTACGAGCAACAAAGGAAAGTATCAAAGTATATGACTCACATGTAGGAAACCTTGATGATCTTAGGTCGAAGGACTACAATATACCATGATCACTATGAGAATCACTTATGACACTCATATAACGATCCATGTACTGTTCTCATGGTGGGTCGGTCCAGTACACAAGTTCTCCAACTTGTACCTATATGTAGACTACATATCTCATATTAGTCTCCACATATGCTAGTCGTTATGTATTATTGCAACCCGCTCCACAATAATACTAGTCGAGGAACGTTTAAGAATATCATTATTCTAGGGTTACAATTATGTTTGTTAAGTTACATAGAAACAAAACAACAAACATAATTGCTGGATTAATGCCTTAATAGAATATCATGACTCAATGTGCAAAATTACAATCATCTCATGATTGGCTTTTGGGTACAACACTAACACTATTCACCATCTCTTACCTACCAAACCCATAGTCGACCTTGCACCTCCATGGATGGAGCTTCCAAGCTTTCATTTTCACCAGTTGTTCATGAAAATTAAAGCTCCCAAGTAAAATCATTGAAGCTCAAGCAAGTTTTCATAAGTTGGTGGATTTTTATGGTGTTCCAAGAGTTTTGAGTTCAAAACAAAGGTAATGGTCTTTCTCCTATGTCAATTTTGGTTTTAAGTTAATTGGGTACATTGGATTGGTCTTGATTTAGTTGTTTTGGGTGCCCATTATGGAAGATTTAAGCTTGGAACTTCAAGAACACTTTTGCAAGCTTTGGTGCTTAATTGGGTTGATTTTGCTTTGGATGTGTTTAAGGAATGGGAATTTCTTTTATTCCATGTTATGTTAATGCATTTCTCTCATATTTGGCCTTGGGGGTGAGTAATTGCAAGGCTAAATGTGATTAGAACCAAGTTTGACTCAATTATGCATAGACTTCATGAAGTTGGATGAAGCTTTTGAGATCTGGGCCCTGAAGCACGACTCAAGCTGCCTAGGCACCAAAAGAATTCATGCCCCGGTCATGCCCCTAAGGCCTAGGTGCCAATATCCTCATTTTTAGATAGCATAAAATCAACTCTGGCATCGCGGCGCCAGGCTCATGCTATAGCGCCACAGTTGTTTCAAAACTCAACCACAGAGGCTATTTTTATTTCCTAATTGGTTCCTAAACATCCTACACATCTTCCTAAGGTTGATTTAAGACTTAAAATGGAAATGAAATGAATAAAAAAATAAAAATTGATCAAATAAAGCAATCAAAAGATGGTGTGTGCACAATTGAAACATTTGTGCCCATAAGGGTACTTTGGTACCCTAGTTGAGGCTTGTAGTCATTCTTAAGGTAGTTTAAATGCATTAATAGTGAGTACCAAGTATTTTAAGTAGTGATCATGGTGAAATAGTTTTGGTGAATTATAATTGTGGCCTAGTCAACCAAAGGAAGTGCATGTACACTAAGGGACAATTAGTGTGGGCAACTTATGGCACAACTTGCTATTCTTTGGAAAGAAAACTTAGGGTGGTATTTCAATAAAAATAGAGTAGCTTAAGAGCCATAAGACCTACAAGAAGTTACTGATAACACCTAAGGGTCAAAGAAGGCATTCTGAGGCTAATAGGGGCACACAAGTGCATTTGGACACAATCTGAGCTCTAGGGCCCATGGGGAGCCTATATTGGATAATGTGAGAGCTTGGCATGGCTTGGGAGGTTTTTTAACATCCAATTGAGTGCAACCTACCCTAGGGAATCAAAAGGAACACTAAGACCTCTAAGTGGGCAGGTGACTTAGAAGTCAAGCTAAGTTACTTGGACACATTGAGGGGTCTTTGAGGTGCAAGGTAGTTAAACAACCTTAGTGGACTTAGGACCTTAATATGTGCTAGGAAACATAAAGAGCACTTAGAGCAAGCATGATTCCTAATAGTGGCCATTTCATTGAAGGTACACCAAGGAAAGTGGACGCTTAGTAATACTTGGTCACTTGGTCACTTGGTTAGGTTTTAGACCTGAGGGACTAATGTGGGATTCTGGTACACCTAGGGGTGAAGGTTTAGTATACCTAGTTACCTAGGCAGGTCTTGAACCTGAGGAGCTAGAGTAGAAACCTAGTGCACCCAAACTGGATTGGCCATGTGCTAGTCAAAGTTCACCATAGGAAGGGTGCAAGGTTTGTAACACCTAGTGGCCTAGCCTGGTCCTAGACTTGACACACTAGTGTAGGACCTTAGTGCACCAATCCTGCCTTTGCCAAGTGGACTTAGATTACTCCTGCACAAAGTATTCAAGGGGAGGTTGTTATGTACTTAGGTGATGACCCTGTACAGTTGGCAAGTCAAGGCTTGCTAGGGTGAGTTTGGGGCCATAATTCACTAGGCATAGGTAAACATACCGTAAGAAGACTAGGATAAGGAGGGGTCCCAAGGGACTCGAGTATATGCACATGTATTAGGCCTTGGACCATTATGTGCTCACGGTAGATTTGTGACATTTGTTGTCCAGTGTCCTTTAGTGTTTTCTTTTGTTGGGATCCCACAAAGATGCCTTACTAAGAATCGATGATTCTCACCCCTTAGTTTATTTGTGTAGGTTTGGGTGGTTTAGCTAGCACCCCGAGATGGTTGTTGAGCTAGTTGAGTAAGTATAAGTTATACTAGCTAATTTTATTTATCTAGTTGGATTATTGGTTACGTTACATGCTAACTATGTTGGGTTGACCTTGAGCAGCGGTTGATCTAGGAGCACAATGGGGAAGTTGAGGCTAAAGGCACTTGGGGGCTAGAGTTGAAGTGGTTAGCCTAGTTTGGTTTTTTCTGCAGGTTATGCTCAAGTACTTAATTGTACTAAAAGCCTCTAGCAATAATGGTTAGTTTTTTCTTTTGGTTTGTGATTCATGTACATGGCTGAGTACCATACATAGGGTTGTTGCTTGTAGAAAATGTGTTTATGGATTTGGCCAGTGTTACAATTATTTTTAAGTCTGGTACCGTCACTGTTTTGAATGTTTAAATTTATGTTTAAATTTGCTTGCCGAAGTTACTCATGCATTATTCAATGCTAGTATCTAAGTTAGTAAGCTTAGGTCATGTGCATTAGATTTTATCACAAGGATTAAGACCAATAATTACGTACCAAAAATTGGGAATTTCCTTAACTTCCTAGTGATCCTAGGCAGTTGGTAGCTACAAGTAGCCTAGGGTTGCCACACTAGCTCTATACTTAGACTTGCCTTCATTTTCCTACTCAAGAAAATCATGCTCATGATTCCACTAGATCTCTATGGTACCCTTCCAATAATAAGATGCCAGATGCAACTTAATGTCATCACTAGCCCATAGGGTCTGAAATATCTTATTCTTTTTGTTCAGTGAAAACTTAAAATCATTGGCATCTCTCTTGCCATTAAAGTAAGGTGGATCCAGCCCTTGGATCTGTTTCGGCATAGAAACTAGGGATCCCTCCTCATGCTAGGCCTCAATAATAGCAAGCTCTCTATCTTGGTTGCCATCCCTCTGGGCAGCTTGACACGGTCGTCCTTGGCCCCTGCCCAGAAAGCCATATGAGAGCTGGTCTCATGGTGGTTGCAATTAGCTAGTTGTATATGTGTGTGAATTAAATCCCATGATACTAGTTGATTATCCTAGAATATGCAATATGCATGCTCTTCATTCTTTGACTTGGTTTATTAAAACCATAAAACATTAACTTGGCCAAGTAATTTCTACAGAAAATAAATACAAATAGCCAAAGCATACAAAATCAACATTTGTGTGAGTTTACTACACATAACAACTCGTGAGAACATTCATACATAAAGTAGAGTAATGCCTTCACCTAAGAGTAACCCTAGAGTCGAGGACTCTTCATAACATAGACTATGGAGGCAACTAAAAGTATTGTATAAAATACAAGCCTCTACTGAGATCTCCTTGAACTAACCCCTACCTTGGATGCTAAACCTAGTGGCGAGTCTCAAAAGTCCTTGCCCAAGTGCTACAAGGCACTACAGCCAAAGGAAGACTTAAGTTAGTGCTGTTACTTAACTAACAAGCCAACTAAGTATACTAGAATCATCAAGATTTTCAAATGTTGTACCTGTACACACAAAAGAGCAGTACCGTGATAATTCTCAATGATTACCTGGTCTAACAACTTCAGTCTCTGTATAACATAAGTAGGGAGTAAGAATTCGACAATTCTCAGTAAGGGGTATTCCGTGTACCTGCAAGAAAATTACTAGGACTCAGCATATGATAACATCTGTAACTTGCTGCGAGCTTACACAGCATAAGGGTCTGATATATGCACATATAACTAGGCCATCAGGACCTCTCCTCAACTAGTTCTCCTCACAGCACATCACTCCGTGCCTAGCAAGTTCTGATCACTAACCTGCTCCTAGTAAGCCGTAGCTTACTTGATGCAATCATGTAGCCTTCCCTTAGTCATTATGTAGGGGAATTATGGGGGAACCTTGTAGACTAGGCCATAAGACCTCTTTGTAAACTAGATGAACAAGGTTTCACCTTGCAACCTTATGGCTACGGCACGGCTAGGTCGACAAGGGTTCTAAACCTTTCACCTGAGGTAGTGGTACTTAGTTATGTTCATTTGCAACCTATTTTCCTTGCTTGTTGCACAAGCAACCATTAAACCTCACAAAACTCAAGGAAACTCTTATGTCATGAGGGACTTTTGGAAGTCTTGGAGTACCCCCAGAATCCTTAGACCCCAAGGTACCCTAAGAACCCCTTTAGGTCTCACTTGGATCAACCTAGCAAAATGTGGAAAATTTGCCATTTTTCTCTATGGTGACGTGTCACCACAATTGGTAACGTTCTGTGACACTTTCGCTGGATTGGCGACGCATCACGGGCCTTGATTTGTAATTAGCAACGCGTCGCCAATCTGCAGAAATGCAGAATTTGGCGCATTTTTTGCTACTATCAACTTTGGACACTTCCTACACATATCAAACATGTGTGGAATGCCTCCAAATTTCATACACTCATAGAACATGTTGCATAGAACATAACCAACTATAACAAGCTAATCTATGATGTCTTGTAACATCAATCCAATCCTCTTAAACTTCATAGTCCACCACAATTCAACCAAAACCTTTAACTAATGACATAGCTAAAAGCACTCGAATTCTTCAAACAAACTAAAGCTGCTGGGATTAAATAAACTTGAAAACATAACTCCCTTACCTCAACTTAAAGTAACAAGCAAGAATCAATCTCCTTTCCAATCAACCAAGCTCACCAAAGTTCTACACAAGTTCCAATCCAAAAAAGAAGCACTAATCACCAAAACTTCACTCTTTAACCAAAACCGAAGCTCCAAACCAAGTAAATAACATGAATTCAATCAAGAACACTTTGCTTACCTCGATCAAAAATAGAGGATATGGAAAAATGCCCTTCCAGGCTTCAAAATCATGGTTTAAAGCTAGAAATGCACTCCTCTTAGCTTATATACTTTGAATTGCACCTCTTGACACCAAGAACACTTTATTCCAGGCTTAATTTGAGAGCAAAATGAGGGTGAGAAGGTTGGAAATGAGATTATGGCAGCCATAGCCTCACTTTCTTTCTTAAACCCTCACTTTACCCCAAAACCATCAAAGTATTAAGCTTGTTACAAATAAACCCCCATCTTTGTAACTTAGTCATTCTTGATTAAATTCTTGTTTACTCTTCAAGTTTGAGTTAAGGTTGAAAGTTAAGTTATAAAAATTCATTTTAAAACACTTGGGACTCGTCCCGGCTATTCAGGATGCAAAATTACCATTTTGCCCCTGAACTTCATTTAGTGCCTTATTTTTCTAGGAACTTAGTGAACTTTGCTAAACTTCTCTATTCTTGCTATGTAAACTTGAATTAAGGTTTTAAACTTAATTTAGAACACTTTACCTTTCTCAGTTACACTTTCCACTAGAAGGGCCATAACACAGCTGGCTCAAGATCCTGATGGTGAGCCTCTAATGGCTCCTTATCCAAATCATCAACATCCTCGTGGTCTTGCCCATTGGTTGCATGATTCTGGGCCTGAGCTTAAGCTAAGGTATTCAACACCTGTGTCAACAATGAGAGTGTTTCACTTTGCCGATCCATATGATTTAACATCTGCAAGTGAAAGTGTATAGATCATCCAATGCGATGCCTTTAGCATCCTACCTAACACCTTTACCCTAACCATGTTGGCCTACATTGGCGGCCAAGTTATTCCTAGTGTGAACCACACTAGAGCTACAAGCAATTCACAAACACAAACAATGCAACACACAATCAATAGTCTTGATCATTAGTCAAACTCCAACTATAAACACAGGATGACATTGGTGGTAGCAACCTAGACCTTTGCCGTTAGTATAACCTAGGCTATGATACCAACAATGAGGAACCGTCCTAGTAAATACCTAATCAATTTCTTAATTAGGCTAAACTATTCTGTTTCCTAATCCAAACTCTTAACTAGAGTAGAATCATTCCTCATTTCTAGGATCTTTTGTCAAGATTAACCATGTAAATCTTAGCCACTTGCCTAGAATTTAGTATTACTTGAGAGTTAAGAAAAACATTTACGTAGTTCTAATAAAACACTTAAGTTTATTAAACTAAGATAGTGGTTTCGTAAGATTTAAAGAAAACATGAATAAAATATATGTGGCTGTGTATGAAAACATTTTAATGCTCATGCATGCACAAGTAATATATCATGCCAAACCATGGATGAATACTACACTCATAGCAAGTAAATACTTCAGCAACATAACATCTAAGTGTTTTGCCTATCAACTTAAGCAAGTAATGTCATGGGTTGACAATTCTAACCCAAAATAATAATAATACATGCCATAGTTATGCTAAGTCAAAGTTAATACCTATTAGCTACTACTACCGTGCTACAAAATATTCATTACCCAAATGGTCGATAGGCCCACCTTTGCTCTAGAGAGAGAAACCCATGCAAAGAATGAACCAACAAGTCCTTGCCTGTACTTTGTTGTACAAGGCAAATAAATTTGGAGTTAAACTCTGACCATCAATGCACGCAACATATAAAAAATGAACATGTAGTGTATGCAAAATGTACCTATGAGGAACTAACAAACGAGTATCAAATAATCACTATGGATTATTTGACTCCTGGAAAATGTTATCTGCACATTAACAATAATGGTAAGTATATAAAATCCATAGTAAGCCATTCTAAAACAAACATTACATAACAACATTACACATAATGGACCATATGCACACATTGCCATGCATGCATGAACCTTGCCCATAAACTATGTGAACATGCCACGAGCTCTTATGGCATGGAGTATTATATAATGATCATCATATCATAGCCTTTTCGGTGTATGACATATGATACTTCACATACAAGAAAACATACTAACAAACAAAACAAAACACCCTTTGGTCCATTTTTGCCCTTGAGCTTTCCAGTTTTTGCTAGCTCAAAATTCCCTTATTGTATGTAGTAGGGTTTGACTATATCTTGTGTGGATTATAGTGCCCATGGATGTGTCTTACCCCTTCTAGGGCCTATTGGCCTAATAGGCCCATGTGTATGCTTACTTACGGCCCAAGTCATTTATTAGGCCTAAGTGTCGTCTAGGCCCTAGGGCTTTGCCTCGGGCTCCCCCTCATGGTCCATGCCTAAAGCACAACCCAAGGTCCAAAAAGAAGACAATACCCCCAAAATATGTATATGTGACCCTAGATGAGCATAGTCATTAGCCTGTGGGCACATACGCAAGCGCACCCTGGGGTGTACACGAGTGTGCCCGTTAGGCATACACGGTTGCATGCCCACATAGGTACACCCATGTGAACCTTAGCATACTGAACTCACCATGCTCCTAGGTGCCCCAAAATATTCATGCATCTAGGAGCCCATGTAGCACATGCACACACATATACTGAGCCCCTTGTACTCAGCCACAAGACATACAGGCCCAAACTAAGGCACACCTTTCTTGTGTTTGTGAAACCTTGAAGGTTTACCTACACACATCTACCAAGCATCCAAGGCTTGGTCCACACATGATTTTACAGCCCATGCACCGAGGGCACCACCTCTTACCCAAAACTAAAAGCTAGGTCTGCCTTTAATGCCACATGAACCCTCTTTGGCTTTATTGGTTACCTTGTGCCCTTTTTGCCCTACCATTTGTCCTAGATTTTTCCAAGCTAAAATATGGTTAAATCTTCTAAAAGAGAGAAGGGCTATAATGCCCTGTGTAGATCACCACCTTGCAAGCTCAAGTTTCATGCACCAAGAATCCTTTCCTAGTCTTCTTAGAGTCCCTTAACTTCATAGTAAGATAACCACTTGACTATTTGACATTTTTTAGCCTAGGGGCAAAATTTTTTATTGAACATAAAAAATCCAAAATGACCTCCTCAAATTAGTAGAAAATCTTAAACCAAAACTCTTTTCCAAAGCTCCATAGTTCTCCTTCTTCTTACCAAGCTTAACCTTGACAGCCAACGGTTTTTATGAGTGTAATGTTGTTGTTTAAAGAAGATGAAACCCAGATCTAGGGAAATGAATTTTCTCACCTCAATAAATGCCCTAAAACCATGGCCACCTCTTGGAGAAAAAACCATACTCCCAAGCCCTCCCTTGCAACAAACACATTGTCTCTTTGATTTCTCACTTACAAGCTCTTTTCCTCTTATTTTTCTTTCATTTTTTTGGTGATTTTCAATATGTTTAAGGGTTCAGAACATGATAAATTGGTATAGAAAGAGAATAAAGAGATTTGGTGTGTTTGGCGATGAATAAGGATGGACAATAGGTGAAAGGGTTAAAGTGGTAGAGGATTAAGGCTTCTTACATGGTTAGTATTGGTTTATGTTCTTAACCAAGAGAATTAGGGTCTCTTCCACATTTTTGGAAAATTAATTTCTTCCCCAAAACTAGGTTGCCTCATTCCCTAATGTTTCTAAGAGGTGTTTGGGGTGAAGTTGCCTTTTGGGCCTTATAACCCTTGGTTAAAAGGATGTCACCTCGAAAAAATTCTCAAATATGTCTCCATTTGATGTTAAAATAATAGATTTTCTTTTCACCACTTCCAACCATGTATTTTACTATCCTTGGCCAGGGTTGACTCTATTTTACCAGGTTTGACTTAGAGTTTGACCAAGTTTGACTAACCAAAATTACCAAAATGCCCGTTTTAGCTTCAATTATAAGAAAAGTCCCAAACTTGGTCAATTGAGCTTCAAACTTCACCAAATTTCACAAAATGGCTTCAAATACCATTTATCACCTTCCTAGATCCTTTTTGACCATATTTGACATAAAAATTATCATTTTTCCCTTCCTCACTTCAATTGCTAGAAAAACCAATCTTTGGTCAAATTAAGTTCAAATTTCATTGAGATGTTTATTTCACCCGTAGAAGGTCAATTATATATCTCTTGGAAAAATTTTAGCCTTTGGCATGCCAAACTACCAAAATGCCCCTAGTTGCCCTTGTGGTTAATTTACCTTAGATTTTTAATCCTATGAACTCCAAGGACTATTTGACTCATTAACTAGAGTTAAACCTAGCTTCCAAGTGTATTTTTATCAAGGATTATGTAAATAAAATAAATTAATTACCTGATAAACTAAGAGTTCTCACAATACTGGAAGGAAACTCATGTAATCATGAGACTTCCTTAAAAAAGATCTTAGCCAACTATGATGCGATAGTATTTTGCCTATTGCATAGAATTGTGTATATTGGGTTAACTAATCAAATACTATGACAATCATTGATCTTCCATCTAATAGAGATAGGTGGGTGATGGAATACATGGACATATAATCCCAAATCATACTAGGAACTGGAAGTGGTTGGAGAATGCCCTATATTTCCAAATTAATGGGCTTGAACTCATAAAAGGTTTGGAATGTCTCTATGTACTCCTTTAATTTTTTTTTTCATATTTGGCCAATAGAATAAGGCGGCGATGCATGTAAAAGTATGCTGGAAACCAGTGTGCCCACCAATTGAAGAATTATGGAGTTCTTGTAATATCAATGGTTAAAGTGCAAATCTTACAGGGATCAAGAATTGGCCTTTGCACAAGATCAATCCATCCTTGACTCAGTTCTTCAAATGGTCTAGTGGGTGATTAAGATGGACTGTAGTAGCATTGCTAAAGCGTTTTGTTACTAAACAAACTTCTTCAAAGCTTGTAACAAGGTTCAAATTAGAGTCATAGTTGCCAGGATCAAATACATTAAAATCATCAACTAACTGAGATAAGGCATCAATAATCCCATTTTTGTGCCTTGGTTATACTGCACTTCAAAATCAAATCCTATCAATTTGGAAAACCACCATCTCTATTTTGGCATTTGTATGGTATAGGTCAATATGCTCCTCAAACCTTGATGGTTTGTTTGTTTGGTGAAGTAGCACACTAGAAGATATTGCCATAATTTACACATCACCTCTACAATGGCACATATCATCGTAGTTTATGTGGAGGTCACTTGTAATTTGGGACCAATCTACATGGTAAAATAGGTCATAAGTTTTCCTTTTAGAGTTAGCATAATGTCATTGCACACCTTAAAGGCATCTATTTAAATCACAAATTGTTTAGAGAAATCTGGCAACCATAAGATGGCTGTTGTTTCTATCGTCCATGCAAAAGCCCCATTTTTTAAGATGTGTGTCAAGGGGGCCACTATCAAGGCATAATTAGCAAACAAACTTTCGATTATATCTATCAAGCCCTAAGAATCCCCTTAAATCCTTAGCAAAGGTCAGCTAGGGCCAATCACAAATGATTTGATTCTTTTCCAGATCCACTTCCACCCTATAACCAGTAACAATATATCATAGATAAGCTGAGGTAGTTTTCCCAAAAGCACATTTAGATTTCTTGGCATATAAGGAGTGGCCTTACAAAATCTCCAATACCTATTATAGGTGAACCAAGTGTGCCTCATAAGTCCTGCAATAGACTAAGATATGATCAAATAATATAAGCACATGAACACAAAAATGGCACAAATATCAAATTCATCAAAGCTTGGTAGGAGAATGTTACCCACTCTGGGGTAGTCCAATTATGGTGCCAAAATTTTGCATTTAGACTCCCAGGATTGGTAATGTTTTGTAGGCCATCTGAACACTATCCTTAGTGTGCATACCCAAGTGGCCCTCTTGGGCACTATGTAAACACATGCATATTGGTCCAACCATCACACACATATTCACATTTCATGCACACCATGGCAGCAAATAAGGAAAACACTGGCACAAATCTTAATCTTGGCAACCACACATTAGGCAATCTTGTTAAGTTCTAGTGACCAGCCTCTGCGCCTGAAACTTCCACTAATAAACTGTATCATTCTAGACAAATAACCCCATGTTTTCTTTGCTCCATTACCAATTAGAGACTTATAGAAAACCAAGGAATTTTGTTTTACATCAATAGCCCACGTATGGACCAAGTTATGGATTTTTGAAATTGGTTACAACATTCTGACCAAATGAACAGTAACTTAGCCAAATTTGCAACGTCATATCTTTGGCTACAGTGCTCCAAATTAAGAAATTCAAAATCTAAGTTCAGCCTCTATATGTTATATAAGTGTGCGCAAAATTTCATACCAAGATTCTATTAGTGTTGTGCTCAAAAGCCAATCATGAGATGATTGTATTCTTGCACATTGAGTCATGATATTTTATTAAGGCATTAATCCAGCAATTATGTTTGTTGTTTGGTTCCTGCGTAACTTAACAAATATAATTGTAACCCTAAAATAATGATATTCTTAAAATTCCCTGGTCTAGTATTATTGTGGAGCGGGTTGCAATAATACATAACGACTAGCATACGTGGTGACTAATATGAGATATGTAGTCTACATATGGGTACAAGTTGGAGAACTTGTGTACTGGACCGACCCACCATGAGAACACTACATGGATCGTTATATGAGCGTCATAAGTGATTCCCATAGTGATCAGGGTATATGTGGTCCTTCGACCAAAGATCATCAAGGTTCCCTACATGTGAGTCACATACTTTGATACTTTCCTTTGTTGCTCGTAACTGAGTGAACTTGAAGGAGGTCATTGGGTATGTCACATATCATGCAGAGGGATTTGTATGATCAAGATGGGATTTGTCCCTCCTATGTAACGGGAGCGATATCTTCGGGCCCCTTGATAGAGTGAGACTTAGAAAATGCATGGCCATGCTCGGATGAGTTGATATGCGATATCAATGTCATCAGTTTAAGTTAGTCTACTCGGTAATCAAGAAACCAAAGATTGGGCTATATGAGAGTGACACATTCCATGTCTCGTGCTTAGTCTTGATATCTTGGACAAAGGGACAATGGCATATATCGGTGATGATCATAAAGGTATAGTCGAATCATCGACAATCTTGTCACTTGGGTAGCAATGATGTGTTGCTAGACACCGCTCATTGCTTATGATCATAAATGTGATTTATGATCATTGCCAATGTGATAAGAGCCTATTGGGTCGCACACATAGAGCAATTTGGATCATTAGAGTGCATGGGCTAATTATTTGGGTTATGGTTTCACTTTAATTTCGTATTAATAATGGGCCCAAGAGTTGAGCCATTATTAAGCCCGAAATTAAATCCTAATTGGATTAGGGCTTTGAAACCCATTAGGCCTGGAAGTTGAGCCTCACTATAAATACAACTTTTAAGTGAGAAATTCACAGGTCTCCTTGCCCTAGCCTCCCAAAAGGACAGTCGCACTCTTCTCTTGCAATTCCTTGGAGGACGCAAGCTAGCACTGCGAGCGCAAGAGAAACGCATCTGCCGGGACGTGGTGGAAGCGTGTTGATCCCGAGAGGCTCGTGTGGATACCATAGAGAGCTTGAACACGTCAACTGTTCAGGTTTTGTGATTCGACTCTACAGTTGAGTGAGAGATCTCAACCGAAAATTAGGTATGAAAATTTTTGAACACCCGGTTTACCCCATTTCACTTGGAGCCTGGAGGGTTTCGGTTAAATTCCGCTGTGCTGTTTGGCTCCCGAAACTCAACAGATTCCTTCTACACAGGGATATATAGAGCTTTTAGTCTAGACTCAAAATTCTGGTCACTTTATGACCATTTTGCCCATACAAAATTTCATAAGTGTGCAAACACTTCATTCACAAGGGGAAAACCCTCCAAAGCTATCCAATATATGTCCATTACACATAGGAATTTCATTCCCTTGCTTTTAATAACCTTATGTGGCCAAAACAGAATTTACAAGTAAGCAGCCCATCATTCACACTTAGGCAGATTTGCACCGCATCACTTACATGGCCAAAACATTACTCAAATTTTCACATAATTGTCTCATTTACATACACTACATGTACATGAATACATGCACTACAATATGGTCTTAACTCTAAATGCACACCCTAGGTTACAGGAGTGCCTGACACACAATGGACTCCAAAAACAGGATGCTGGACAGCTGCTGGACAACACAATAAGTACCATCACCAAAAATACCAAATGTGTTCCTAAAATCATCAAAATTTCCAGATCATAACTAGACACATGGAAGCTCATGTTCCTGAAATTTCACATCAAAACACGAACCACAAAGGTCAGTTTGAATGTGATCGTTCTGCCGGACCTGAAATGACAGAATTGAGGGGAGTAAGTTTCATTGAGAAACTTAGTAAGGGTAACACTTGGATTCAATAGGCAATGTGACCATCATTAATCCTGCATCCAAAGACACTAAAACAAAAAAACACAATGCATATATACAAGATATAGCAACCAAATGCAGCAGCCATTCACAACCAACAAACACATGAAATGCAGCAGCAACAATAACCATAGGTTAGTCCATAAATCAGGCAATAAACATAAATAAATCTCTATGGCAAGCCTCCTCAAGCTAATACTTGGTCTTAGGAGGATTTTAACACTAGTTAGTGGGCTCTAGAAACCCAGATATTCGCTGCCATCACTGTACACTTCACACTAGGTCACAAAACCTTCAGTAAGTGCACTCCCCTCACTAAGCTTGGTTCATCAAGCTCATGGCTCTCTACCAAGCTTACCCCTAGCTCCATGGTTGCTTGAAAATATAGAAAATAACTCATGAGAGAAAGAAAACTCTTACCTTGATGTGTATGCTGAAATTGGAGCTTGATCCTAGGTGCACTCAAGCAATAGCTTCCAATTGTACTTCCTTGACTTCAATTGCAAGTAGTTTTGAGTTTGAAGGTATGGTGGCTATGGAGGAAGTGTGAAGGAGAGGGCTGGCTTATTTTTTTATGGTGGAGGCCGAAATTTGGGAAATAAGGACCAAGAATGGACACTTATATGGTCTTAAGTGCACTAAACACACTTCACAAGCTTAACCAAGCTTTATGTCATTTTCCTTGCTGCAAGACCATGGTTTATTTACCTTAATCTCTTGGCCTAGATTTGACCTCCTTATCCCATGTCATAGCAGCCCTCCTTATGTGGGATAACCCCTCAAAACTTCCATTTGACTTAAGTCAAAAGCTTGAACACCTTAAGGTTTACACTAGGACATTTAGGTCCTTATTGCCTTTAGTGTTTCCTTTGTCCAAACTTGTCTTTCATTACCAATTTGGTCATCCAATAGCACTTTCATACAATTCATATCCTTCCCAAAAATCTCCAAGTCTATTTCTTGACAATTTTGCAATTGAGTACCTGAATTTCCAAAACCTTACAAAAAAGTCCATAGGTTGCTTGACAAACAAGCAATCCTTAAGGCTTTTCTTGAGGACCAAGTTACCAATTTGGAACACTTTTAAGGAGGTGTTGATCATACCTTTTTACCCCCAGCACTTCAATCACTATTGCAAGATTTATGCAATATAATGGTTTTCAGCCATTATGACACTTGTAATTCTCCCATTTTTTGAGGTTGTAACAATCCTCCCCCCTTAAAAATTTTAGTCCTCCAAAATAGCCTTTGGCTTCGGGTATTCTTCAGGATACCTTTCCGTAAGGTCTTTTTCAGTTTCCCAGGTTGCTTCTCTTTCAGAGTGGTATGACCACTGAACTTTAACCATGGGAATATGTTTGTTTCTTAACCTTCTGGTATCCTTGGCTAAGATAGCTATAGGTTTTTCTTCATATGTCAAGTTAGGTTCTAACTGTATGTCTTCCGCTACAATAACATGCTTTGTGTCCAATAGACACTTCTTAAGCATACTGATGTGAAAAACATTATGAACACTTGACATGCTTGGCGGTAGAACTAACCTGTATGCTACCTTGCCAACTCTGTCCAAGATCTCATAAAGACCAATGTATCATGGAGCTAACGTGGTTCTTCTGCCAAATCTGACAGTGCCTTTGGTTGGTGCAACTTTCAACCAAACATTCTCACCAACCTCAAATTCCAAGTCTCTCCTTCTTTTGTTCACATAGGCTATGGTCCTTTCATTTGCTGCCTTTAATCTGGCTTGAATTTTCTTGATTTTGACAGCAGTCTCTTCAATAATTTCAGGACCCAACTCTAGCCTGTCTAAGGCTTCCACCCAACAGTGGGGTGTCATGCACCTTCTTCCATATAATGATTTATAAGGTGCCATGTCAATGGTGCTTTGGTAACTATTATTATATGAGAATTCCAACAATGGGAAATGTTGGTCCCATTCACCTTTGAAATCCAACACACAACTCCTGAGCATGTCTTCCAATATCTATATCACCCTTTTAGATTGCCCATCTGTCTGAGGATGATAAGCAATACTCAGGTGGATTTTGGTTCTTAGTGCTTTATGAAAAGCACTCCAAAACTGTGTTGTAAATCTTAGATCTCTATCAGATACAATGGAGTCTAGCACTCCATGTAGTCTCACTATCTCTTGGACATACATCTGAGCCAACTACTCCAAGGAGTCTATGAATTTCATAGGTAAGAAGTGGGGACAATTGGTTAGCCTATCCACAATGATCCAGATTGTATCATGCCTTAATTTGGTCATAGGCCACCCAGTCAAAAAGTCCATGGTTATGTTGCCCCACTTTCTCACTAGTATAGGTAAAGTGTGTAGGGTACCAGCTGGCTTTTGGTGCTCTACCTTTACCCTCTGGCATGTGGCACATTTGGAGACATAAGTAGCTATGTCTCTCTTCATATTTGTCCACCAGAAATGAGTCTTCAAGTCTGATAGCCGAAGTGCTATCGGCCCGAACACCTTAGGAGCCCCGGAAAAAGGGAGCAAAACACCTTAGGCACGTGACCTCGGTAGCCCGCCAATACTAACCTCTGGAAACTACTGTAGCACCTCCATCGGGAGGGCGATTGAACTAGCTTCGAGAAGGAGCGCCAGCCACCTTCTGCAGGTAAAAGCCCCTTGAAGAGGCCAACCTCAGCGCCCGTAAATATGCTGAAGTACCAGTACGACTCCGGGAAGAGGCCCCTCACCCCGAAGGGAGACGTCAACCTAGTGGACCTCGGAAGTACGGCAGGAGCCATCAAGGAGCCTCTGACACACCGTACTCTTACGGCCCCCGACACCCCGCCACCAGACACGCTCTGACACGCCATCACAGCCTACGTCCTGCAGGGCTACGCTGCGGCCCGAGGAGCCTGCAGGCGGCTAAGGGCCCCCACGCCCAGAAGTACGGATGGTATCCGTTCATACACGTGTTGCCATCCGAACGGCTCACCCCCTCCTATATTTACCAGGAGAATGGTCCGAGCCTAGGGGGGCTCTCTCTCTCTCTCTCTCCTCTCTCCGCCAAAAATACTTTGAGGTAAAGGGGCTTCTCTCTCCTCTCTTCTCAGCCCTCAAAAGAGAACACGGCCACGACAGGCAAGAATCTCTTGTGCTTACTACTCTTTCTCCATCTTTGCTAAGCACTGACTTGGGCGTCGGAGGCTCCTCCCCGGAAAAAGACTCCGGGGACCTCCTAACCCCTGTTTTCTGAGTGTTTCAGGCAGGCCCTCCTACCACGAGCCAAAGACGCTGCCGGCCATCCCAGGTGATCCACACAGAGCACCCTCTCCCTGGGTTCATCTGCACCTCCGGAAGTCCCTGCTGCAGTCTCCACGGCACACAGTGGAGATCCTGATGGCGCCCAGCGCCATCATTTGGCGCCGTCTGTGGGAAACCACTCCCAGGCCGTTGTTGTTGAAAACTCGGCGTTCTAAGGACCAAGGACTTCCGAGGTCCCCGTCCGCGCCAGAGGACCAACCGACGACCAAACCACCATGGCAGGGACTTCCTACCTGAGGGCGAATGTCCTCTAACTATTACCATGGTCTTCCTGCTCGAATTCCCATGCTCTGTCGTGGTCAAAGAGACGCAGCAGTTAGACCGAAGATGGCCGCAGCTAAATTCGGGCCGAGGGTCCTCTTCATCAGTACCTCGTCGGAGAAGAGTCCCGTGTTAACTCACAGGAGTATGGGAAGTGGAGATCGACGAGATGAGTCCTCGGTGGGAAACATACCCCTCAGGACGCGACCTACGGGAGAAACAGGGTTAAAGTGACCCAGACTTCCCCGCCGAAGGAGTTCCGCACCCGAAGAGAAGTCGCCATCTCCTTGGCAACAAAGTCGGGTACCCCCTGCTGCAAAAAGCTGTCTACGCCATGGTGCCGGCTACTAGTACGGCAGATGGCAGGGGACTATAGCACAAAGGGTCCAACTTCGGCAAAATACCATAAGGGTGTAACAAAGCTCATCCGAAAGTGCGATGCAGTGCGTATTGAAAACACACCTCTCTGAGACAATGCCGAAGAAGCAGACAGCCTGACCAGGACCAAAAAATACCAAAATAGCGAGCCATCCGAGCATGGCAACGCTGAATATAGTAACTTCGGACGAAGGGAGGAAAGATCCTCCGAAAAGGAATCTCGCAACCGAAGAAGTCCCCAAGAAAACCCTCATGAAGCGGTAAAAAGTGCGAAGACGTTCCAGACGACATCTCCTAATTAAGGAGAAATTATTACGGCAAGGGTACGCAAGTCCGTTACAGAAAGGTATCGGCAAAAAAGCGGTGCAAGACACTTCGCCTAGGAAGCGTGAAAATTGCCAAAGACACGCCAGCACCCAAAGACTGCCTTCGGAGTGGATAACCCCGAAGGATTACCTTTTGCCTCTTTGCAGTATGGGACATAGACCTCACCGGGCCACCCCCGATAGCACCCGAAGGAGTGAAGTTCTGCGTAGCAGCAGTGGACTACTTCACTAGGTGGAACGAGGCAGAACCCCTAACAACCACCCCGGCAAAAGATATACAAAAGTTCATCTGAAAGAACGTGATATGCAGATTTGGCATACCGACGGTGATAGCGGCCGATAATGGTCCCTAGTCTATGAACAAGGGATTCCAAGAATTCATCACCAACGTCGGAATAAAAACGCACTCCGCCCCACTAGCTCAGCCCCAGAGCAACAGACAAAGTTGAGGTAACCAACAGAACTATAAAGAGGGACTATTAAAAAGGGTTGGGAAAAGCAAAGGGAAAGTGGCCAGGAGAACTTCCGGATGAACTAAGGAGATACTAGACAACTCCCCGAGGGGCCACGAGGGAGACACCTCTCCAGTACAAAGGCCATTATCCATTCGAAGTAGTACGGCCAGCAGCTAGAATACAAGTGTTCGACGAAAGAGGAAACGACCTCGGGTTGAGAACTAAGCTCAACCTAGTTGACGAACACAGAAAAATGGCCAAGCTCGGAAGAAAGGCCTTCCAGCAGAAGTAGCCAGGAGCGCAAACCTGCATGACAGGCCAAAAGGAATAGGGAAAGGAGACCTCGTTCTCCGAAAGGCCGAGTCCGAACCCCGAAAACCGACCCATGGGGCACCTCGGCCAAACGGGAAAGGGCCTTACATTTGGTCCTAGAAGAGGTCCGAAAGGGAGTATACAAGCTTGCTGGCACCGAAGGAGGAAAACTGAAAAACGCACGGCACTCGGAGGCCTTAAAGAAATTCTATACTTAGAATTTTAGATGAGAAATTGTACAAGTGAGAAATTTTCTCTAAGTACAGAAGTTTTCCCCTATCTGAAAATACTCGCCGATCGAAAAAGGTGAAGTCCATCGACTCCCGAAAGTCTTGTTCTTGTTCTCCGACTCCCGAAAGTCTTCATTGATAGGGTTATGTGCCCAAAAAAGGTGAAGTCCATCGACTCCCGAAAGTCTTGTTTTCCTTCTGAAGATTGATTGGGTTGTATGCCTAAAAAAGGTGAAGTCTACCGAATACGGCCGATAGGCTAAAATTTGCCTAAGGGAACTTTGCCAACAATGAACGTTTACCCAAAGATTGGCCGAGGAAACAAGCGAAATATGCCTTTTCGAAGTCCCTTGACCGAAAGTGGTCAGGACAATTAGGAAACAAAAATTGCTCGAAAGACTTGACTAAATCATGAAGGAAAATTTATTGAAGAGGGTCTTAGTACAAGAAGAAGGTTACAAGGAGAAAAATACAAAGAAAAAGAGGAAAGCAAAGGCTCTAGAATATCTAAGAGTCCCCGGCGTCATGGGAAGTGCTAGCTCCTGTGTCTTTAGCCACCGCCTTCGGTGCAGAAGGAGGAGCAAACGCTAGATTGAGGAACTCGTGTTAGGTACCTACTAAGTGCTTGGCTTAGGCCAAGAAAAATGAAGGAAAACAAAGAAAAGCATAAAGGAAGGATAAGGAGAACTATGGAAACTAGTACAGTAGTCTATGTGTAAAGCTGAAAATTTTCAGGGCTAAACTGCACATAGAAACTAGACTATGGAAAAACAGACAGAAAACAGAGAAAGGGGATCAAATTGTATACTTGAATGAGTGGTACAATTAAAACTATCAACTTTAAGTTGATCATTTCGGCCATGCAAGTTTATTGGATGACTAGTGCAAGACTAGACCAAAACTAGTAGACAATAATGATTACTAGTCAAGTCTTGTCTACCACTAAAGAACTATTCACTAGTTAACTAGTTAAACTAACTAGTTTTTATCCTAGTTACATGGCCAGTTTCTCATGGGCAATTATAGTACTTTGGTACTTGTGTTTGTGGTGTGCATGGCATTATAGGCCATGAAGTGACTTAAATGTCAAGTTGGACATGAGTTTTAGTGGCGGCCTTGTGATCATGTGAAGTGGAGGACTACATTGTTTCATGCAAGAAAATGGAAGCAAAAGCTAGCATAATTGCCAAAACCTATACAAGTGTCCTAAGGCCGGCTTTGACTAAGGACACTTAGACTATCTTGCTTTGCCATTTCGGGTTTGTTCATCCTTTCTTGACCGAGAGCTTGCTAGTCTACGTTCTTGAGCTTTCTCTCTCAAATTGATCTTGAACTCAAGCATGTTTGGAGACAATTGAAGGAGGCAAGCTTAGTTTCGACATTAGTTCACTTAAAATCAATCTTTGATTCTTGGAGATTTAAGGAAGGCCGAGCCTAATCAAGCTAGGGTGTGAGGTATTTCTTGTTATTCCCCTTGAATCCATGGTATTTCTTCCATGAACAAGGATATTGAGTGCTCAAACGATGTTAAGCTAGGTGAATTAAGCATTTGATATGCTGATGTGAAAACCTAGTCTTGGCCGAAAGGATTAATTGATATAGCTTGGTGTTCTTCATTGTGTACATGGAAATTTATCCATGATTCAAGTTAATTGATGCCTACTTGTTCTTGTGATAGGCCATTATGGGTGAAGAATGCCAAAGTGTGGAAGTTATTGTTTGGCCGAATCCTTGAAATGAGGTAAACTCATGATGTTCTTTTGATTACATGGTAAATGTTCCGTGAATAAGGTTTATTGATGATTTGGTGATTATATGATGGATTAAATTAATGAAGAACATTAAAGTGTGAAAATGGGCATAATGGCCGAGAGCTTGGATTAGTGTAATTAGGTGTTCTTCACTTGGTTACATGGTAATGGTGCCATGAGTAAAGTTTATGGATGGTTAAATGATCATGTATTGAGTTAGTTTGATGAAGAACATAAAATATATGGAATTGGGCATTTTGGCCGAGAGAGTGAGTTAGTGTAGCTTGATGTTCTTCATTGACTTCATGGTAGTTAATCCATGATCATGTGTCGTTAATGCCTATTTGTTGTTATGGTAGGCATTGTGTGTGAAGAACACTTGGACATTGAAGTTTAGCTAGTGGCCGAGAGCGATTGAGGTAGGGTTCACTAACACTTGATATTGCTTGGTGAATTACCATGGTTCAAGTGTTTAGAGTGACTAAGTGATGGTTGAAATTTGCCAAATGACCTTAGTTGCTTGATGGGCTATTGAGTTTTCACTCGGTTGAATTGTTGATTAGCTAATTAACTAATGTACATGTACTAGAAATGCAAGTAAATGTGGCCTATATGCTCAGCATTTTGGAGCTCTAAGTGGAAGTGGATGGTTTGATGGTGTTTTGTGTGCAATGTGCACATGGGTACATGTATGGTTATTATGGCCGAGAGCAAAATGTGGGTTGTGTGTGTGTGTTCTTGTGTGCTTTGGTGCTTTCCATGTGCTTGCTAACCCCACTTATGGTATTGTGGATTACATGCCATGGTTATTTATCTTGTATATGTATATGCTTGGTTTTCCTTGTCTTTGTGTTTATTTTGCAGGTAAAGTTAGCTAATGGGAGGTTAAGCTTTGAGTGAATACTCAGCTTAACTAAATAGACTCTTATTAGAGTTGAGGATATATATATATAAGTGAATCCTACTGAGTTTTACTCACTGCCCATCCTTTTATTTTCAGGCAAAGACATTCGGCCTGAGTAGTACTAGCTTGCTCTGTACTTGTGTTTAGTGCTTGTTTGCTTGTTTTCCAAGGTATGTGCCAATGTGTGCTTGGCTTATTAGTTCTAGTACATTACAAGTCTTATATTTTTGGTTGGCCGAGACTTATGTGATAAGTATGCAGGCTATAGTTGGAGACTTGTCTAGGAAAGCTATGGATACTTGGACGTTGGCTCTGATCATAGTATTTGCTTTCATGACAATGAATCAGGCAATTGGGTTGGTGTTGCAGTGTGTACTTTTGTATGGAATTCTCAAAGTTCTGTTTGACCATTAATGGTCTTGGTATGTAATAACTTGGCATGTTTAGCTTTCGGTTTCATGGCATGTAGCCATGTTGGACACTAGGTAGACTACCCTTTTTTGTGTACATATGTGTAGTCCATGATGCCTAGACTTGTGATGCTTTTGTTGGGATTGTATGCCAAGTTATGTATGGGCTTATGGATGGCTTTATGCTTGTACATGTATGCTGAATGTTTTGGGCCATTGTATGGCACTTTTATGTGAATAGCTATGGGCCTAGTCTTATGGAAATGTTGTGCACCATTATATGTATGTTGTTGACCGAGAGCATCATGTACATACTAACTTGTGGTTTCAAAAATCTAAACCAATAATGTGGCTTCTTGGTTGTCATATAGATAGCACACTTGATTGCACACCAATTATGCACTTAAAAACTTCATTAAGTGTTGCCTTGCTTGGTATGCAAGTATTCAATTAAAACCTTGCTTGTTGTGCAAGTTAGTGGTATTGGGCCTTGCCTTTGCTGCAAGTATTTGTTGGACTTATTTTAAAGCCACCTAGGCCACCTCCTAGGCCTCTCAACTTAAGAAAATAAGACTTAATGTTACCATGGTTTGCTTGGCCGAATGCTAGAAACTAAATTTTGGAGTTGGGCTTGTGAGTTAAATTAGAAACTTATAGGCCAGGGCCTGAGTAAGGTGTGACAACTCGAATTTAGACCAAGTCCACTGAGGCCCCTCGGGAATATCCAGGGCAGCAAAAAAGGAAGGGTCGAGGTCTGGATATCTCTTCATAAATTGGTGATGAGCTAGGCAGAAGCCGTCTTGAAAGGCAACCTTAGTCGCCTGAACGGCCTTGTCTTTCTCGACGTCCAGATCGTCCGCCTCATTCTGAAGATCCAAAACCTCTTTCCGAAGGTCTTTGACCTCCTTCTCTAGCTCCTTTATCTTCTTCTTCTTTGAATCCTTCTTCAGCGAGTCGACCTTGGCTTGGAGTTCAGCAATCTCAGCCGTCGCCTTCGCCAAAAGGGAAGATTCCCCTTCTTTTTCCTTTTCAAGGATCTCGTTGGCCGAAGTCAGGCTCACTACTTTGTCACCAAGGTCGGACATCTTCTTGGAAAAATCCTTCAAGAGCTCCTCTTGGCCCTTCAAGAATTCCTCCCGAAGATTGGCAACCCTCTCCTTGGCTATGCGGCTCAACTCGGTGTTCGTCACAACCGAGTTAGCACAAAAAACCTTGGCCTTCTCAAGTTTATCTTCGGCCCAAGCTCGGACCGAAGACTGCTTTGCTGCCCAAGCTCGAAGGTATCCACTATACCCCAGGAGCTGCAAAAAAGAAGGTACTTAGTGAAATTTACACAAAGAAAGCCAAAACACTTAGACAAAAAAGTGGGAGGAAAAATGAAGAAGCCTGAGGAATTACCTGAGCAGCATGCTCGGAAACTCTAGCGGCAAGGGAGTCCTCGGAAGCGCACTCCTCGGCAACTGCCTTGAAGGAGGCCTGAGTGAGCACCCCCCTCGCCATCTGGGGAGCCATTTCCTGGCAGTCCTCGGAGAATAGGTTCATGTCCTCCGTAAAAGACCAGAACGGCTCCCTTGGGACCTTGTCCTTCGGGACGTGGGAATCCCGAAGAGCCCGCCTACGGGCATGTTCCACCATCCAAGCTGAGGGCGCTAGATCCTCTGAAGAAGTTGAAAACATAAATCAGACAAAGCCCCTTAACTCTACAGAGTTATGATGATATAAGTATCAAAAAGGGGGGCAGGAGACAAACCTGGCGCGACCTCAGCACAGTCGTCATCAGAGTCCCGGACCTCTTCCACGTCGGTAGGAACATGTTTGCCTTTATCCCTTCGGCATTTTTCCAGCTCCTCGGCAGAGGGACTCCCCGCCAAAGAGCCTACAAGATCTGCCGACGTGGCGGGACTCAAAGAAGCAGGAAGGGCAATCACCCCGGCAGGAACCTCGGCCGTAGTTTCAGGCTCGGCGAGAGTTGCAACCTTGGTGGAAGTTGCAATGACATCGCCAACCTTAGTGGAAGTAGCAATGATGTCACCAACCTCGGTAGAAGTTGCAATGACACCAACTCCCGCCGCATCCTCCGGGGGTGGAAGAAGGATGTCCTTCTTCACCTTCTTGGCCGAAGACGGTCCGCTCCCAGTAGTCTTGCGCCTCTTGGAGATGCCTTTCTTCGTTTGCTCTCCCTTCTCGGCCTGACCAAGGAAGAGAGACTTATAGTAGGCAGCGGACTCGTCGCCCATCTCTGAAAAAGAGGGAAAACATCAGCGTGAGTCCAGACAGGCACTTATGCTGAAAACTTTGAGAGAAAACTTACTTTCAAAAAAGGCCTCATAAGTGAGCTCGCTCCGAAGGAGCTTCACTAGCCAAGAGTCCTTCCCCTCGGTAGCAGGAGCTGGCATGCCAAGATCCGTCTTGTGCTCCGTAACCACCCCCAACTCCCGAAGAACCTCCTCGGTCATGAGTTTCCACATGATCGGGAAAGGGTAGAGGGAACGTGGAGGGACCTCGGCATCCCAATCGGCGACAGCACGGATACGTCTATCGAAGTCCGCAAACCTCGCCGCCAACTCAGGAGTTATCAACTTCTTGGGATCAGCGACATCCGTCTCCAGCTTTCCCCGAGCCCACTTAGTCGGAACATGCGACAAGGCCTCCGCCACCTTTAGGAAGAAGAACTTCCTTTGCCACCCTCGCCAACTATCCTTGGTAGCGAAGGTGAACATGAATTTTTTGCTCCCAGATCCCCGAGGTAGCATGAAATAAAAGCCACCCTTCGGAACCGGATAGAGCTTGTAATACTGCATGAACAGGATAAAATGGGGTTCTACCCCGAAGACCCCGCACATGCAGAGAAAGGCATTGAAATAGCAGTACGAGTTGGGAGGAAGTTGATTCACGGCTATGCCATGAAATTGGCAAAAGTCACAAATCATCTTCGCTGGAGGATACCGAAGTCCGGCCTTCAGTTGGGCTCAGAAAACGGTAACCTCGTCGTCCCGGTTCATAAAGCTAAAGTGACCGAGGTGGGGTAATCTTGTGGTGGCGTACGAAGGGAGGAAAAATTTAGTTGTCCACCTCTCTAATTTCTCAGAAGTGGAGCAACAAGGGTGAGACATAAGAGATTGCCAGCTCTCGGGAATAGCCGAAGACATGGTGGGCCAAAAAAGAGACTTCGGAAGAGAAGAAAAACAACTTCGGAAGCAAAAAGAAAAAGCAGAAACCGAAGGAAGAACCCACCGAAGGCCTTGCCGAAATCAGGATTTCTGAACGCCGTCGTGCAAGATGCCGGAAATCGCTCCGCCGCTAATACCACCACAAAAAGGCACGGAAGCAGACGAGAGCAAAATGAAACGCAAAGGAAAACAAATGAAGAGTGTGACAGGAGGAGACTTATATAGATCGAGGAAGGGCAGCCAAAAGGACGTCATAACTGCTGCGCGAAGGCGAAACGTCACCATAATTGCCCCTCACGCGCAAAAAGGCGTGCCCATCCCAACCAGCATCTGCCACGTGTCATCCGTCACAAGAAACTAGGACACGTTTTCTGACATCCTGAAAAAGCGGGCACGCTGCTCCAAAATGACACGCCTAGTTTCAAGACGTGACGGTCCATTAGCCCATGGCAGAAAAAGTAAAGAGGTTGGGTATCTCGAGAACACCAAAGGGCAAACAGGTAACACCTGCCCGAACAAGGCTTACCTCCTACGTGGTAAATCACCTCCCCTGCGAACGTCGCACTCCGAGTCCCGAAAAGCGCCCCGAAAGGACCACTAGCCGAAGTCTCCACTCCGGCTTTCCGAGGGGGGGCATGTGATAGCCGAAGTGCTATCGCCCCGAACACCTTAGGACCCCCGGAGAAAGGGAGCCAAACACCTGAGGCACGCGACCTCGGTAGCCCGCCAATACTAACCTCAGGAAACTACCGTAGCGCCTCCATCGGGAGGGCGACCGAACTAGCTTCGAGGAGGAGCGCCAACCACCTTCTGCAGGTGAAAGCCCCCTGAAGGGACCAACTTCGGCGCCCGTAAATACGTCGAAGTACCAGTACAACTCCGGGAAGAGGCCCCTCACCCCGAAGGGAGACTTCAACCCAGGGGACCTCGGAAGTACGGCAGGAGCCATCAAGGAGCCTCTAACACACCGCACTCTTACGGCCCCCGACACGCCGCCCCCAGACACGCTCTGACACGCCGTCACAGCCTACGTCTTGCAGGGCAACGCTACGGCCCGAGGAGCCTGCAAGCGACTAAGAGCCCCCACGCCCAGAAGTACAGATGGTATCCGTTCATACACGTGTTGCCATCCGAACGGCTCACCCCCTCGTATATTTACCAGGAGAATGGTCTGAGCCTAGGGGGCTCTCTCTCTCTCTCTCCTCTCTCCGCCAAAAATACTTTGAGGGGCTTCTCTCTCCTCTCTTCTCGGCCCTCAAAAGAGAACATGGCCACGACAGGCAAGAATCTCTTATGCTTATTACTTTTTCTCCATCTTTGCTAAGCCCTAACTTGGGCGTCGGAGGCTCCTCCCCGGAAAAAGACTCCGGGGACCTCCTAACCCCTGTCTTCTGAGTGTTTTAGGCAGGCCCTCCTACCACGAGCCAAAGACGCTGCCGGCCATCCCAGGTGATCCACACAGAGCACCCTCTTCCTGGGTTCATCTGCACCTCCGAAAGTCCATGCTGTAGTCTCCACGGCACACAGTGGAGATCCTGATGGCACCCAGCGCCAAGAAAGTCCTTATACATTTTCTCACTTCCTAGACGGATGTTCAACTTGCTTGTGTGAGGTTGTTCAAGTATTTCATCCTTGAGCTTTGCTCATTTGGACACATAGAGTCAGTCCTTGAAATACAGTAATCCTTGAGTGTAGGCAAAGGATTGATACAAGGAACCTTTTGTTAGTGTTGTGCCCAAAAGCCAATCATGAGATGATTGTATTTTTGCACATTGAGTCATGATATTTTATTAAGGCATTAATCCAGCAATTATGTTTGTTTTTTTGTTCCTGCGTAACTTAACAAACATAATTGTAACCCTAGAATAATGATATTCTTAAAAGTCCCTGGTCTAGTATTATTGTGGAGCGGGTTGCAATAATACATAACGACTAGCATATGTGGAGACTAATATGAGATATGTAGTCTACATATGGGTACAAGTTGGAGAACTTGTGTACTGGACCAACCCACCATGAGAACACTACATGGATCGTTATATGAGTGTCATAAGTGATTCCCATAGTGATCAGGGTATATGTAGTCCTTCGACCTAAGATCATCAAGGTTCCCTACATGTGAGTCACATACTTTGATACTTTCCTTTGTTGCTCGTAACTGAGTGAACTTGAAGGAGGTCATTGGGTATGTCACATATCATGCGGAGGGATTTGTATGATCAAGATGGGATTTGTCCTTCCTATGTAATGGGAGTGATATCTTCGGGCCCCTTGATAGAGTGAGACTTAGAAAATGCATGGCCATGCTCGGATGAGTTGATATGCGATATCAATGTCATCAGTTTAAGTTAGTCTACTCGGTAATCAAGAAACCAAAGATTGGGCTATACGAGAGTGACACATTCCATGTCTCGTGCTTAGTCTTGATATCTTGGACAAAGGGACAATGGCATATATCGGTGATGATCATAAAGGTATAGTCGAATCATCGATAATCTTGTCACTTGGGTAGCAATGATGTGTTGCTAGACACCGCTCATTGCTTATGATCATAAATGTGATTTATGATCATTGCCAACGTGATAAAAGCCTATTGGGTCGCACACATAGAGCAATTTGGATCATTAGACTGCATGGGCTAATGATTTGAGTTATGGTTTCACTTTAATTTCGTATTAATAATGGGCCCAAGAGTTGGGCCATTATTAAGCCCGAAATTAAATCCTAATTGGATTAGGGCTTTGAAACCCATTAGGCCTGGAAGTTGAGTCTCACTATAAATACAACTTTTAAGTGAAAAATTCGCAGGTCTCCTTGCCCTAGCCTCCAAAATGGACAGCCGCACTCTTCTCTTGCAATTCCTTGGAGGACGCAAGCTAGCATTGCGAGCGCAAGAGAAACGCGTCTACCGAGACGTGGTGGAAGCGTGGTGATCCCGAGAGGCTCATGTGGATACCATAGAGAGCCTGAACACGTCAACTGTTCAGGTTTTGTGATTCAACTCCACAGTTGAGTGAGAGATCTCAATCGAAAATTAGGTATGAAAATTTTTGAACACCTGGTTTACCCTGTTTCACTTGGATCCTGGAGGGTTTCGGTTAAATTCCATTGCGCTGTTTGGCTCCCGAAACCCAACACCTTTTTCCTCTCCAGAAATCCTTTTCACACTTCTCAGTCCACTCAAATCTTTGACCCTTCTTGGTCAGATGAGTAAGAACTGAGACAATCGTGGAAAAGCCTGAGACAAATCTCCTGTAGTATCCAGCTAATCCAAGGAAACTTCTTATTTCCTTCATAGTCCTTGGTCTTTCCCACTCTTGCACTACTTTGACCTTTTTCAGGGTCTGCCTTAAGGCCTTGTGCATCTATGAGGTGTCCTAGGACAGACATTTCCCTTACCCAGAATTCAAACTTGGATAACTTGGCATGAAGCTGATGCTGCAACAGAGTCTTTAGGACAATCTTCATATGATGTTCATGTTCATTTCCATCCTTGGAATACAATAGGATGTCATCAATGAACACAACCACAAATTTGTCCAGATGTGATCTGAACACCCGGTTCATCAGGTCCAGAAAAGCAGCTGGGGCATTAGTCAAACCAAATGGCATGATTGTGTACTTATAATGCCCATATCTGGTTTTGAATGCAGTCTTAAGAATGTCCTATTCCTTTACTCTCAACTGGAAGTATCCAGATCTCAAATCTATCTTGGAGAAGATCTTAGCTCCCTTGAGTTTATCAAACAGATCCTCAATCCTAGTGAGTGGATACTTGTTCTTGATAGTCACTACATTAAGCTTCCTGTAGTCAATGCATAGTCTCAAAGATCCATCCTTCTTTTTCACAAATAGAATAGGAGCTCCCCATGGTGAGACACTTGGCCTTATGAACCCTTTTTCAAGAAGTTCATCAAGTTGTTTCTTGAGCTCATTCATCTCTGTGATTGGCATTCTTTAATGAGGTATGGATATTGGACTAGCTTCTGGTTGAAGCTTGATTTCAAATTCAATCTCCTTTTTGTGGAGGAATACCTGGTAGGTTTTTAGGAAAGACTTGTGGAAAGTCTCTCACTATAGGTATTCTATCCACTTCCTCATCACAGTGCAATTCATTCAATGCATAATAGTAATCATGCTCAAAAATCACAGGCATCTTATCTAGTACCTCTAGCTCCATGTCATGCATTTCAAACACTAATTCCTTAGAAGTCACTAATGCTTGCACTTCATCATCAGGCAATGTGATTTCCCTCTTAGCACAATCAATTCTTATGTTACGCATAGCAAGCCAATTCATATCCAGCACTAAATCATACTTAGGAATGTCCAACACTAGTGGATTAGTCATAACCTTAGTCTTTCCTACTACTAGCTCATAATCCTTAGCTAGGTCATTACATTGATTACTTGATGTTTTCACTAAGGATATCCTAGGCATGATTATCAACCAATTTCCTAGCCACTACAGACACAGATGCACCAGTATCAAACAGAACGTTAACAGGCATACCATTAAGGTAAATGTCACCTCTTAGTGCTCCTCCCTGCTCTGATGTCTCTGGCCTCTCCACTTGGAAGACTTTGCCAGCTCTCTGCACTGGAGGCCGAGGCACTCGAGGAACTGGCCTCTGCTGTCGCTCCCTAAGTGCTCCTCTTATAGGTCCTGCCCCAATAGGCCTTACTCGACCTTGCTCTTCTGTCCTCTTTTGAGCCTGTGGGTAGTCTTTGATCCAATGACCCATGGATCCACATCTTAGACACGTTTGGGGGTCAAAATAGCAAGGTTTCTTTCCATGAAACTTCTTGCATTTAAAGCACCTTAGGCCAATGAACTTCCCCTTAACCTTGCCCTCACCACCAAAATAAGAATTCTTGGAAATTCCCTTGCCATCAGGTGGCTTCTTCTGCTTGCCTTCTGCCTGACTACTTTCCCTTGGTCCACTGGGAAAGTACTTAGTCTCATACTCTTCTTGCTCTACTAATAAAGCTTTATTCACTGCTTCATAGTATGTAATTGTTCCAAAAGGTCTAACAGCCTTTCTAATGTCTGACTTTAGGCCTCTGACAAATCTTTTATACTTCAACTCCTCCAGTCCATGATACTAAAGAGCATACCTCACTAACTGATTGAATTTGTGTTCATACTCTAGGACACTGAGGTTGTCCTACCTTAAAGCATCAAATTCAGCTTGCCTCATATCCTTCATAGCATCACTAATGTACTACTCCTGAAACAGCTGTGTGAACTCTGGCCAAGTTATTTCCATGTCTTCTCCTAACCTTCTGCCCTTTTGGACAGCATATCTATCTCTGGTGCTCCTCCACCATATCTCTTCACTGCCTACCAGATTTTAGGTAGCCAAAGACAATCTTTTGGTGGAGATGAGTGGCATCTTCTCAAACATTTTCTCAAAGAAGATTAACCACTACTCTGCTCTCTTTGGCCCAGCTCTTCCATCAAACTGTGGGGCTCTTACGCCTTGGAACCTCTCCAACAGTCTGACCTCATCTAGGCCTTCTAGATCCTCTAATCCATGTCTCCTGGATCTGTGAGAGCCTTCAGTATGGTGATGCTCTCTATGATCTCTCTACCTTCCCCTAGACCTTCTCTCATGGCAATCCTCAATCTCATTCTTAGTGGAGGAATGGTCATAGTCTAAGGGATTGGTCCTAGACACCTGACCAATCTCAGACCTTAGTCTCCTTCCTCTTGGATTCTTCCTATCCTCATCTTCCTCTTCAACAGTTTCAAAATTTGTGTATTTCAAGCTTCCAGAAGGAACATATTCAGATGTATTCCTAGTACCCTCTTCTGCTTGCTACTGTGCATCCTGAACTAGTTCTGCTGGTGTTACTTAGACTCTTTGCTGTTGTGCTTGAATCAGCCTTATTAAGTTTTCATTGATTAGGGCTAAGTTCCTCTGAAGCTCTAACTAAACCTGACGCACTTCAGGGTTTGGTACCCCCTGTTGCCCCTGATTCCCTCTATTCTATCCATTTCCTTGCTGCCCAAAATTAGTATGAGGCCTTCAGGGTGGTTCCCCTCTCCTTGTGGCAACCATGTTTACTTCCTGCATTGATGATCCATCATAGAGCACATATAAAGATCATAGGTATTTCAATGGTACTTGACACTAACAGATGACCAAACTGAGTTCATGTATGTAGGTGCATGCAATGCAACTATATGCTATGTACATGTATAAACCATGCTCTGATACCAACTTCTGTTAACCACTCCAGGGAAGTCCAATTATGATGCCAAAATTGTGCATTTAGACTCCCAGGATTCGTAATGTTCTGTAGGCCATCAGAACACTACCCTTAGTGTGCACACAAACCCATGCATATTGGTCCAACAATCACACACATATTCACATTTCATGCACACCATAGCAGCAAAGAAGGGGAAAACTAGCACAAATCTTAATCTTGGCTACCACACATTAAGGAATCTTGTTGAGTTATAGTGACCAGGCACTGCACCTGTAACTTCCACTAATAAACTGTATCATTATAGCTAAATAACCACATCCAAATAACCCCATGTTTTCCTTGCTCCAATACCAATTAGAGACTCAGAGCAAACCAAGTAACTTTGTTTACATCAATAGCCCACCTATGGACCAAGTTATGGATTTTTTAAGTTGGTTGCAAAATTCTGACGAAATAAACAGTAACTTAGCCAAATTTGCAATGTCATATCTTTGGCTACAGGGCTTTAAATTCCAAAATTACAAATCCTAGTTCAACCTCTAGATGTTATCTAGGTATGGTCAAAATTTCATACCAAGATTCCTTCTACACAGGGATATATAGAACTTTAAGTCTAGAGTCGAAATTCTGGTCACTTTATAACCATTTTACCCATACAAAATTTCATAAGTGTGCAAACACTTCATTCAGATGGGGAAAACCATCCAAATCTATCTCATATATGTCCATTACATATAGGAATTTCCTTCCCTTGCTTTTAACAACTTTATGTGGCCAAAACAGAATTTACAAGTAAGCAGCCCATCATTCACACTTAGGCAGCTTTGCACCACATCAGTTACATGTTCAAAACATTACTCACATGTTCACATACTTGTCTCATTTTACATACACCATATGTACATGCATACATGCACTACAATATGCTCTTAACTTAGCTAAATAAGCACCCTAGTTTACAGGAGTGCCTGAGACACAATGGACTCCAGAAAAAGGATGCTGGACAGCTGCTGCACAACACAATAAGTACCATCACCAAAAATACCAAATGTGCTCCTAAAATCACAAAAATTTCCATATCATAACTAGACACATGGAGGTTTATGTACCTGAAATTTCATATCAAAAATAAAACCATAAAGGTCATTTTGAATGTGATCTTTCTGCTGGACCTGAAATGACAGAATTGAGGGAGTAAGTTTCATTGAGAAATTTAGTAAGGGTAACACTTGGATTCAATAGGCAATGTGACCATCATTAAAACCTGCATACAAAGACAATAAAACAAAAAAAACACAATGCATATATACAAGATATAGCAACCAAATGCAGCAGCCATTCACAACGAACAAACACATGAAATGCAGCAGCAACAATAACCATAGGTTGGTCCATAAATCATGCAATAAACATAAATAAATCACTATGGAAGCCCTCCTCAAGCTAATGCTTGGTCTTAGGAGGATTTTAACAGTAGTTAGTACTAACTTTTGGGCTCTAAAAACCTAGAAATTCGCTGTCATCACTGTGCACTTCACACTAGGTCACAAAACCTTCAATAAGTGCACTCCCCTTACTAAGCTTGGTTCATCAAGATCATGGCTCTCTTCCAAGCTTACCCCTAGCTCCATGGTTGCTTGAAAATATAGAAAACAACCCACGAGAGCAAGAGAATCCTTACCTTGATGGGTATGCTGAAATGGCTTTTCTTGAGGACCAAGTTACCAACTTGGAACACTTTTAAGGAGGTGTTGATCATACCTTTTTAACCCCCGCACTTCAATCACTATGGTGAGACTTACACAATATAATTATTTTTAGCCATTATGACACACTTGTAATTCTTCCATTTTGTGAGGTGGAAGTAGAGGATGGGGCATTTGATAAGAAAAAAGGCACAACTAGAGATTCATATTGCCCTTCATGCATCTAGAATGCTATCCTCTCAACATCGCATAAAGGATCTTGAGCTGGTGATACCCTAGTTGTAAATCTAGCTTTGAGAAATTTCTAGTGCTATGTGGTTCACCCAATAACTTATCAACGGTTGAAGTTGGGAGATGACCCTTTATGGTGATAGTGTTGAGTGTCCTGTAGTCCATACAAAACTGCCAGCACTTATATTTCCTTTGACAAGCAACACTGGCAATGAATACAGGCTAGTGTTGGGTTGGATAATCCTTTATACATGCATCGCCTAGAGCATTTTCTTAATCTTCCCTTCTAAATATGGAGGGTATCGATAGCGTTTAGGTTATGGCCCTCTAGGCAATGGACCTTTAATGGCCAGGTGAGACTTGTCAAACAAGTCAAAATCTCTAGTGTAATGCCTCAATTAGCTTGAATAAGCAAGTCAAACAAGTGTTTAAAAGGGTATATGGTTCCTAGTTCAATTTGGCACCTAGGTGTCATTATGGGCAAAATCATCATTTTGTCCCCTAAGGTGATAGGTTTAGTATTTAAGCTTCTAAGTTTTTCTTTTGGACCTAGGTGATAAGAAACCAAAGAGTTGGACTAAATTGCCGAATCTTACGGTATTATTTGCGTTATGGCTCTCTTAGTAGGAAGCTGGCCTAAAGAAAATAAATTGGTATAAATCAAGTTTGAAACCTTAATTCAAGTTTACATAGCAAGAATAGGAAAGTTTAGCAAAGTTCACTAAGTTCCAAGGAGGTTAAGGCACTAAATATGATTTAGGGACAAAATGATAATTTTTGCATCCTGAATAGATCTGCCGGATCCCAAGTGGTTAAAATGAGTTTTTATAACCTCACTTTCAAATTTAACCCAAAATTTGATGAAATAAACAAGGATTAATCAAGAATAGCTAAGGTTACCAAAAGATGGGGACTTAAGTGTATCATGTCTAATACTTTGATGGCTTAGTTTTAAATAGGGTTATAAGAGGGTAAAGTGGAGGGGTGGCTGCCATAAACCCGAGTTCATCCTCTCCACCCTTATTTTCCATCCAATTAAGCTTGAAATCAAAGTTTCTTGGTGAAAGGAGAAGCCACCATAAGTATATAGGCCATTGAGAGCTCATTTCAAGCATAAAACCATGGTTTTGGAGCTTGGAAGCACATTTTCTCCCATCCCCTATTTTTAGCACGAGGTAACCAATGTGTACTTGATTAAATTCATGTTTATTAGTTAATTAGGACCTTAGGTTTTGGTTAGAAAGCAAGAATTTGATGTTTGGTGCCTATGGTTTGCTTAGAACTTAGGTGGCGCTTTGGTGAGCTTAGTGGATTAGAAGAGTCCTTAATTCTTGCTTGTTACTTGGAGTTGAGGTAAGGGAGTTGTATTTTTTAGTTCAATTAATGCTATTGGGATGAGTTTGCTTGATGAATTTCAGTAATTCTAGCAATAGCATTAGTTAGTAGACAAGGTTGAATCATGGTGAACTATGAGGTTTGTGATGATTGGAATGATGTTATAATACATCATACGTTGGCTTGTGGTAGTTGGTTGTGATCTATGCAACATGTTTTACATGTATGTTAAGAATGGAGGCTAACCAAGCATGTTTGATATGTTTGCTAAGTGTCCAAAATTCATAGCAATAAAATCTGTGAAAATTCTGTAGATTTGTAGATTGGAGACACGTCACCAATACTTGAAAGGTGGCAAAACATTACCAACTGTAGCGGGGCGTCACCACAGATATGTTGGCTGAGTTCCAACTTTTGCTAGGAAGGTTAAGGGGAGACCTAAAGGGGTTCTTAGGGTACCTTGCAGTCTAAGTATTCCGGGGGTACTCTGAGACTTTCAAAAGTCCTTCAAGACCTAGGAGTTTTCTTGAGTTTTGTAAATTTTTATGGTTACTTCTACCATAAGCAAGAAAACTAGTTTACTAAAGATCACAACTAGGTACCACTAGCTAGGGTGAAAGGTTTAGAACCCTTAGCGACCTAGCCGTGCCGTTAGCCACGAGGTTGTATGGTGAAACCTTAGTGCCCCTAGTTTACAAGGTCTTTATGGCCTAGTTACAATAGTCCCACCATAGTTCCCCTATACAACATAAAATGGGAGAGGTTGAATTGGTGATTTATCACTAGTTAGTCTGGCAAGCTAAGCTTGCTAGAAGACAAGGCTATCCTTATAGTTCAAGGACTAGGATGAGGAATGGTCCCAAGGGACCAAGGTATATGCATATATTAGACCCTCATGTTGTATGAGATCATAGCAAGTTACATATCTTCTCATATGTGGAGTCCTTAGTAATTTCATGCAGGTACCATGAAGACCCTTATTGAGAATGTTTAAGTTCTCACTCCTTAGTTATGTTGTGCAGATTCTGAAGTTGTTGGACCGGGTAATCATTGAGGGTTATTGTGGTAGTTAGCTTTTGTTGCAGGTATTTCCCTTGAGAATCTTTATGATTCTAGTTTACTTGGGTAACTTTTTGGTCAAGTAACAGTACTAACGAGAGTCTTCCTTTGGCTGCAGAGCCTAGAAGCATTTGGATAAGGATTTTTGTGACTCACCATTGAGACCTGCATCCAATTTAACTGCAAGAAAATTACTAGGACTCTTACTGTGAGCTCAGACAGCATGAGGGTCTGATATATGCACATATAACTAGGCCAAAAGACCTTTCCTCAAGTAGTCCTCCTCACAGAGCATCACTCCGCACCTAGTGAGTTTTGATCACTAACCCGCTCCTAGCAAGCCGAAGCTTACTGAATGCAATCATGTAGCCTTCCCATAGTCGTTATGTAGGGGAATTATGGTGGGACTTTTTAGACTAGGCCGTAGGGCCTCTTTGATGTAGACTAGATGAATGAGGTTCCACCTTGTGACCTCATGGCTACGGCATGGCTAGCCCGACAAGGGTTCTAAACCTCTCACCTGAGCTAATGGTAGCTAATTATGTTCATTTACAACATAGTTTCCTTACTTGTTGCACAAGCAACCAATATACCTCACAAAACTCAAGGAAACTCCTACTTTTTGTGGGACTTTTGGAAGTCTCGGACTGCCCTCGGAATCCTTAGACCCCTAGGCATGCTAAGAACCTTCCTTGGTCTCAATTGGATCACTCGAGCAAAATATGAAAATTTCAGCATTTTTGTCTGTGGCGGTACGTCGCCAATCTGTAGAAATGCAGAAATTAGCGAATTTTGCTGCTATGAACTTTGGACGATTCCTACACAAACCAAACATGCATGGAATGCCTCCAAATTTCATACACACATAGTACATGTTGCATAGAACATAACCAACTATCAAAAGCTAAGCTATGATGTCTTGTAACATCAATCCAATCCTCCCAATCCCTCTAGTCCACCATAATTCAACCAAAATGTTTACTTAATGCCATAGCTAAAACTACTCGAATTCTTCAAGCAAACTCAAGCTAATGGCATTCCATGAACTTAAAAACATATCTCCCTTACCTCAAATCAAAGTAACAACCAAGAATCAATCCCCTTTTCATTCAACCAAGCTCACCAAAGTTCTACACAAGTTCCAATCCAAAAACAAAGCACTAATCACTAAAACTTCATTCTCTAACCAAAACCCAAGCTTCAAACTAACTAATAAACATGAATTCAATCAAGAACACATCTCTTATCTCATTCAAAAATAGGGGAAGTGGAAAAATGCCTTTCCAAGCTTTAAAAACATGGTTTTAAGCTTGAAAAGCACCCCTCCAAGCTTATATACTTTGAATTACTCCTCTTGGCACCAAACACTCTTGATTCCAAGCTTAAATTGAGAGAAAAATGAGGGTGAGAAGGCTGGAAATGGGATTATGGCAGCCATAGTCCACTTTCCCCTTCTTAAACCGTTACTTAACCCAAAAAATCCTCAAAGTATTAAGCTTGTTACAATTAAGTCCCCCATCTTTGTAACTTAGTAATTCTTGATTAAATTCTTGTCTATTTTTCAAGTTTGAGTTAAGGTTGAAAGTTAAGTTCTAAGAATTTATTTTAAAACACTCGGGACTCGTCCCGGTTATTCAAGATGCAAAATTACCATTTTGCCCCTGAACTTCGTTTAGTGCTTTATTCTTCTCGAAACTTAGTGAACTTTGCTAAACTTCTCTATTCTTGCTATGTAAACTTGAATTAAGGTTTGAAACTTAATTTAAAATACTTTACCTTCCTCAATTGCGCTTCCCACTAGAAGGGCTATAACAAGGTTATTGTTTTTCGGGCCCAACTGAAGGCCGGACTTCTGTTTCCTCCACCAAAGGTGCTTTGCGAATTCTGCCATTTTTATGGCATAGGCGTAACTCAGCTTTCACCCAATTCTTTTCCTATTTCAATGCTTTTCTTTGCATGTGTGGGGCTTTCAATATAGAACCTCACTTCCTATTTTTTATGCAATACTATAAACTCCACCACGTCCCGAAGGGTGGTTTTTATTTTTTTCTTCCTCGGGGTTCTGGGTCCGAAAAATACACCTTTACCTTTGACACAAGGGACAGTTGGCGTGGTTGGCAGAGGAATTTCTTCTTCCTGAAGGTAGCTGAGGCTTGGAAGGACATTCAGATGGAATGGTCATGGGGGACCCTACCCATAGATGTAGTGGATCCCAGATGACTACTAACCCCGGAGTTGGAGGTGAGTTTGATGACTTCGACGGCCGTATTCATGCAGTCACAAACTGGGACCCCGAGGTCCCTCCTCACTCCCTGTACCCCTTTCCCATAAAGTGGAACTTCATGACCGAAAAGGTTCTTCAGGAGTTAGGGGTAGTTAAGGAGCATAAAACTGACATGGCCGCCAGTACCTGCCTTTGACAGAAAAAGGGCATGGCTAGTGATGCTCCTTCGGCGCAAGCTCACCTACGAAGGGCTTGTGGAGAGTAAGTAGTCTTCCAGATTTTGTTGTACATACTTCATTGGACTTACACTGATGTCTTCCCTTTTTTAGAGATGGGTGACCAATCCGCTGCCTTCTACAAGTCCCTCTTCCTTGGGGAGGATGAAAGGAGGGAGCAGCAAAGGAAGAACACTGCCCCAAAGAAGAAGAAGACGACGGGTGGGGGGCCATCTTCAGCAAGGAAAAAGGCCAAGGAGGACATTCTTCCTCCCCTTCTCGAAGATGTTGTGGAGGTGCAAGACCACTCCTCGGTTCATGCTGACCCTCCCTCGTAGCCGGCGGCTAGCATGACTTCAGCGGAGGAGGTCTTGGGTACTTTAGTAGGAGGCCTTTCTGCTGAAGAGCTTGAGGCCCGCCGAAGAGCGAAGGGCTAGCAAGTCCCTGACAATGTTCAGGAGGTTGATGACTCTGAGGAGGATGTCATCGAGGTTCCTCCAAGTTTGTCCCTTAGCCATTTTCCTATCAATTTGGGATTTTTCGCATTTTAGATCTTATAGACGTGTGGCTAAGGGATAATGTGCTGATGGAACTTTGGCGTGATTCTGCAGAAGAGTAGGTGCCCGCCGTGTGGATGGTGGAGCATGCCCGGAAGTGGGCCCTTCGGGACTCCCACATCCCAAGTGACAAGGTGCTGAAGGAGCCTTTCTGGACCTTCACGGAGGACATGAACCTGTTCTCCAAGGACAGCTAGAAAATGGCTCCTCAGATGGCGAAGGGCATCCTCACCAATGCCACCTTCAAGTCCCTGACCGAAGAGTGCCCAAATGAGGAGGTCCTCACCACGAGGATGTCCGAACATGCTGCCCAGGTAAATTCTGAGTTTTTTGGGACTTAGAGGATTTTTCTAAGCTTTTATAGACATCTGACCCTTACCTGAAGTCCTTCATTTTTGCAGCTCTTGGCGTATAGTGGATACTTTAGAGCATGGGTAGCAAAGCAGTCTTCGATCCGATCTCGGACCGAAGAGTGGTTGGAGAGAGCCAAGGTATTTTGTGCCTGCTCGGTTGTCAAGTATGTCGAGCTGAATAAGATAGCCAAGAAGGAGGTGGCAAAAGTTCAGGAGGAGTTCTTGAAGATTTAGGAGGAGCTTTCTCGAGAATTCTCCCAAAAGGTGTATAACCTGACATGAAGGTTATCGTGCTATCATCAGCAAACGAGGTCTACCAAAAGAAGAAGAAGGAGGACTTTTCTCTCCTAATGAAGGCCCTTGCAGACAATGCCGAACTTCAAGCCGAGGTTGATCCGTTGAAGAAGGAGGTGAAGAAGAAGAAGAAGACGAAGAAGCTGGAGAGGGTGGTCACTGAGTTAAGGAACGAGCTGGACGACTTGTCTATCGAGAAAGACAACGCCGATCAAGCAACCAAGGTTACGTTCCAAGATGGCTTTTCTTTGGCTCGGCACCAAGTCTTGGCGAAGTACCCCAACCTTGACCTTTTTTTTCATGCTGCCTTGGACATTCCTGAGGGGCCTCACTGGTCCTGGTCAAAGATAGAACATCTCAACCTTCCTTTGGCTCCTTCTTCGGCACCTAAGGTTGTGAGAAAGGAGGTTGGCGATGTAGCAGCTTGAGATGACGAGGTCCATTAGGCATCCAGGACTTGACTTTTTCTTTTTCTTTGTAATCTTCATTTTGTAAGCTCCTTCTTGAGGTACTAAGGCACAAATTAATAAAATTCCTTCTTTCCTCCAACATTTGGCTAAGTCTCAGGACATGTTTCTTTCATACTATCTTTGGTACCAAGGGTTAACTCGACCATTTTCGGCCTAAGTCCCTCAAGAAAATAGTAAGTATTCTCCACGCTTGTTATTCGAATAACTACCTTCAGCATATATTTGACCAGTTTTGGCCAACATCCTTCGGCAAAACTTCGCCTGTTTTATCAGCCGTATTCGGTTTATAGCCTCTTCGGAGAAAATGTATTATATTTTGTACATAGGCACTTACACCTTGTTTGACTGGACTTCTTTGGTGGGACTATTTTCCTCAGAAAAATTTCTAAGTATAGAATTTTTTCAAGGCATCTGAATGCCATGTATTCCTCAGTTCTCTATCTTCGGTATCACCGAGCTTGTATACACCTGGCCAAACTTCATCAAGGACCACATAAGGACCTTCCCAGTTTGCCCGAAGTACTCCATGAGATGGTCTTCGAGGCTCAAAATGAGCCTTTCGGAGGACAAGGTCCCCTTTCCTGATTCCTTTTCATCTGACATGCAAGTTCACAGCTATAGCTACCTTTTGCTGAAAAGCTTTTCTTCTAAGCTCAGCTACTTCTCTGTGTTCGTCAATTAGGTCCAGCTTCATTCTCAACCTGAGGTTGTTCCCTTCTTCGTCGAATACTTGTACCCTGATCGATGGCTGAACCACTTCGATAGGAATAATGGCCTCCGTGCCGAAAGTGAGTGAGAAAGGTGTTTCACATGTGGCCCTTCGGGGTGTTGTCTGGTAGCTCCATAGTAGGCTGAGAAGTTCTCCCGGCCATTTTCCCTTTGCCTGACTCAATCTCCTTTTTAAGCCATCCTTTATGGTTCTATTGGACACCTCTACTTATCCGTTACTCTGAGGATGAGCTACCAGGGCATAGTGCATTTTTATCCCAAGGTCGGTGGCAAATTCCTGGAACCCTTGTCAATAAACTGGGAACCATTATCAGCCACTATCACCCTCGATATACCGAATCTGCATACAATGTTTTTCTAGACGAATTTCTGTACGTCCTTCTCCGAAATGGTTGGCAGAGGCTCTACCTCAATCCATTTAGTGAAGTAATCTACTGTGACTATGCAAAACTTTACTCCTCCGGTTGCAGTTGGGAGAGGCTTGATGACGTCAATACCCCAAACTACGAAGGGGCAAGGGTGGCTAGCCAAAGTTATCATTTTTTAGGGTAGCCTCTGGATGTTGGCGTGTCTTTGGAAATTTTCACATTTCTAGACAAACTGCCTCGCATCCTTCCTTAGGGTGGGCTAGAAGTATCCTTGGCGGAGTAGTACTCCTACTAGAGCATCAGTTTCTACGTGGGAACCACAGGCCCCCTCGTGGACTTCTTTGAGGACTGTCTTGACATCCTCTTCGCCGACACACCTTTACAGTGGACTTGCGTACCCTTGTTAGTATAACTCATCGCCGATCAGGAAATATCGTCGACAACATCTTCATACTTTTGGCACTTCAAAAGGGTCTTCAGGAAGCTCCGAAGTCATAAGATATTTTTCATGGGATTTTTCCATTCTTTTTCTGAGGTTGCTATGCTCATTATTGTTACGCTCGGGTGATTTAGCACTTCGGTGGACATTTTTGACTTGGCCAGAGTATCTGCTTCAGTATTGTCTCGATGAGGCACATTCTTGATGTGTACCTCGTCGAACTCTTGGATGAGCTTTGATACAAGCTCGTGATACTTTGCCAATGTTGGGTCCTTTGCGCTGTACTCCCCTACCATCTATTGAACCACTAGCTGAGAATCCCTATGGGCCTTTAGGTTTCTCACACCAACTCTTCTTGCAAGGTGCAAACCTACTATGAGGCCTTCATATTCTGTCATATTGTTCGTGACATTAAACCCAAATTTGATGGCTTTCATGGCTTCTATACCCTCGGGACCATGGAGAATTACTCCGGCTCCTTGATGTTCGTAACTGGAAGCCCCGTCTACAAATAGAATCCACTCAGGTTCATTCATACCGAGGTTACATGGGCTATCTTCTACAACGGGTACCTCGGCAATGAAATCTGCCAATGCCTGTGCTTTTATTGCCTTCTTTGGCTCAAAGGTGATATCATACTCACTGAGCTCGATGCACCACTTCGATAGCCTTCCTGAGTGGTCCACCTTCCCCATGATATCCCAAAGAGGCAGGCTACTTCGAATGATAATGGGGTGCCCTTGGAAATAAGGTCGTAGCCTTTTGCTTGCAAGTACCAGGGCATAAATAGCCTTTAGTAGCAAGGGGTACCTGACTTCGGCACCATGCAGGGACTTGCTCACATAATATACTGGCCATTACTTTGCCCCTTCTTCCTTTACAAGGATCGAGCTTACCATCTTTTCGGTGACGGCGAGGTAGAGTATGAGGGGTTCTCCTTCCCGTGGCTGCCGGAGTGTCGGCAGACGGGTTAGGTAGACTTTAAGCTCTTCCCAGGCTTTTTGGCAGTCTTCGTTCCAAGGGTGCACCTCGGTACTGAGGTCACCTCCATTTTTTACTGCTTTTGTGAGGACTTTAAAGAACAGCCGACAGCGATCCCCATATCTGGAGATGAATCTGCTAAGGGACGTGATTCTCCCCGTGAGTCTTTACACATCCTTGGTTGTTGTGGGAGTTCGGAATCCTAGCAGGGCCTTGACCTTTTTCGGATTGGCGTCAATGCCTTTTTCTGACACCATGAATTCGAGGAACTTACCCACATTCAACCCGAATACGCATTTTTTGGGGTTGAGATGAATTCTGAATGTCCTCAGTTGGTAGATTGGTTCCTCTAAGTCTATGATATGACTACTAGGCAGTTTGCTCTTAACTATAATATCATCAACGTAGACTTCCATGTTTCTCCCGATTTGGGAGCCGAAGACCCTGTTCATCAACCTCTAGTACGTGGCTCCCGTGTTCTTAAACCCGAAGGCCATTCTAATGTAGCAGTATGTACCGACTTCAGTGATGAAGGCGACTTTTTCCTCGTCTTATGGGTCCATCCTGATTTGATGATACCCGCTGAAGGCGTCAAGAAAGCTAAGGAGACCGTACTCGGCGGTTGAGTCCACCAACTGGTTTATTGGCGGTAGAGGATATGAATCCTTAGGGTAAGCATCGTTTACGTTTCGGAAGTCGATGCACATTCGGAGTTTGTCACTCCATTCTTTCATGGCGATAACCACGTTACTAAGCCATTCAGGATATTTGACTTCCTTTATTACATTCGCTTCCATCAACCATTAAACTTCGGATTTAATGAAGTTATTTTTATGTGCCGAAAGGCTTCTCTTTTTTAGGTGAATAGGCTTCGCGTCAGGACGTATCTTAAGACTGTGCTGAATTATGCGAGGGTCTATGCCAGGCATGTCCTTCGGCGAGTAGGCAAATAGATCTTTGTTCATTAAAAGGAAAGATACAGGCTTTTGCTTGTCACCTTCGGCCAAATGTTTACCCATACGGGTACTTCGGCTTGGGACAAGCTCTACATCCTCAGTTTCAATTTTTTCTGAGTCACTTTTCTCCCCTTTTGTAGGCTCTTCAGTCGGTTTGCCCTTGTTATGGCCCTTTTAGTGGAAAGCGTAATTGAGAAAGGTAAAGTGTTCTAAATTAAGTTTAGAACCTTAATTCAAGTTTACAAAGCAAGAATAGAGAAGTTTAGCAAAGTTCACTAAGTTCCGAGAAAGATAAGGCACTAAACAAAGTTCAGGGGCAAAATGGTAATTTTGCATCCTGATTGCCCGGGATGAGTCTCGAGTGTTTTAAAATGAATTTTTATAGCTTAACTTTCAACCTTAACTCAAACTTAAAGAATAAACAAGAATTTAATCAAGAATCACTATGTTACAAAGATGGGGGTTTATTTGTAACAAACTTAATACTTTGATGGCTTTGGGGTTAAGTGAGGGTTTAAGAAGGGAAAGTAAGGCTATGGTTCCATAATCTCGTTTCCAGCCTTCTCACCCTCAATTTGCTCTCAAATTAAGCTTGGAATCAAGTGTTCTTGGTGTCAAGAGGTGCAATTCAAAGTATATAAGCTAGGAGGAGTGCATTTCAAGCTTTAAACCATGATTTTGAAGCTTGGAAGGTCATTTTTCCATATCCCCTATTTTTTAGTGAGGTAATCAATGTTTTCTTGATTGAATTCATGTTATTTGCTTGGTTTGGAGCTTGGGTATTGGTTAGAGAGTGAAGTTTTGGTGATTGGTGCTTTGTTTTTGGATTAGAACTTGTGTAGAACTTTGGTGAGCTTGGTTGCTTGAAAAGGAGATTGATTCTTTCTTGTTCCTTCGAGTTGAGGTAAGGGAGTTATGTTTCAAGTTCAATTAATGTTATTAGCTTGAGTTTGCTTGAACAATTCGAGTGGTTTTAGCTATAGCATTAGTTAAAGGTTTTGGTTGAATTGTGGTGCACTATGAAGTTTGGGAGGATTGGATTGATGTTATGAGACATCATAGATTAGCTTGTGATAGTTGGTTATGTTCTATGCAACATGTGCTATCAGTGTATGAAATTTGGAGGCTTTCCAAGCATGTTTGATATGTGTAGGAAGTGTCCAAAGTTCATAGCAGCAAAATGCGCCAAATTCTGCATTTCTGTAGATTGGTGACACGTCACCAATTACAGGTCGGAGGTTGCGACGCGTCGCCAATCCAGCAAAAGTTCAGAAAACGTTACCAACTACGGTGACGCATCACCACAGAAAAAAAATGGCAAATTTTTCACATTTTGCTAGGATGATCCAAGTGAGACCTAAGGGGGTTCTTAGGGTACCTTGTGACTTCCAAAAGTACCACAAAATATAAGAGTTTCCATGAGTTTTGTAAGGCTTCAAGGTTGCTTGTGCAACAAGGAAGGAAACTAAGTTGCATATGAACATAACTAAGTACCACTAGCTCAGGTGAAAGGTTTAGAACCCTTGTCGACCTAGCCGTGCCGTAGCCACGAGGTTGCAAGGCAAAACCTTGTTCATCTAGTCTACAAAGAGGTCTTATGGCCTAGTCTACAAAGTTCCACCATAATTCCCCTGCATAACAACTACGGGAAGGTGACATGATTGCATCAAGTAAGCTACGACTTACTAGGAGCGAGTTAGTGATCAGAACTCACTAGGCACGGAGTGATGCCCCGTGAGGAGGAATAGTTAAGGAGAGGTCTTAAAGGCCTAGTTATATGTGCAAATATCAGACCCTCATACTGTGTGAGCTCACAGCAATTTACATATGTTATCATATGTAGAGTCCTAGTAATTTTCTTGCAGGTGTGTACAGGTATGGCATTTGAGTGTACAGGTATGGCATTTGAGTGTACAGGTATGGCATTTGAGAATCTTTATGATTCTAGTCTACATGAATATGCTTGAGTGATTTGTTGGTCAAGTAATAGTACTAACTTAAGTATTCATTTGGCTGTAGAGCCTAGTAGCACTTGTGTTACCCACTTCGGGGTAGTCCAGTTATGGTGCCAAAACTGTGCATTCAAACTCCCAGGATTGGTAATGTTCTATAGACCATCAGAACACTACCCTTAGTGTGCATACCCAAGTGGCCCTCTTGGGCACTATGTAAACACATGCATATTGGTCCAACCATTACACATATATTCACATTTCATGCACACCATGGCAGCAAAGAAGGAAAACACTAGCACAAATCTTAATCTTGGCTACCACACATTAGGCAATCTTGTTAAGTTCTAGCGACCAGCTACTGCACCTGTAACTTGAAATAATAAACTATATCATTCTAGCCATGTACCCCCTATTTTATTTGCTCCATTATAAAGTAGAGACTTAGAGCAAACCAAGCAATTTTTTTTTACATCAATAGCCCACATATGGACCAAGTTATGGATTTTTTAAGTTGATTACAAAATTCTGACCAAATGAACAGTAACTTAGCCAACTTTGTAACATCATATCTTTCGCTAAAAAGATCCAAATTCAGAAATTATAAATTCCAGTTCAACCTCTAGATTTTATCCAGGGGTGGTAAAAATTTCATAGAAAGATTCCATCTACACAGGGAGATATAGAACTTTAAGTGCAGAGTCAAAATTCTGGTCACTTTATGACCATTTTGCCCATACAAAATTTCATAAGTGTGCAAACGCTTCATTCACAAGGGGAAATCCCTCCAAGGCTACGCCATATATGTCCATTACACATACGAAATACATTCCCTTTATTTTAACAACTTTATGTGGCCAAAACACAATTTACAAGTAAACAGCCCATCATTCACACTTAGGCAGCTTTGCACCATCACTTACATAGCCAAAACACTACTCAAATGTTCACATACTTGTCTCATCTTACATACACTACATGTAAATGCATACATGCACTACAAAATGGTCTCAACTCAGCTAAGTATGCACCCTAAGTTACAGGAGTGCCTGAAATGCAATGGACTCCAGAAACAGGATGCTGGACAGCTGCTGCACAACACAATAAGTACCACCATTAAAAATACCAAATGTGCTCCTAAAATCACCAAAATTTCCAGATCACAACTAGACATATGAAAGTTCATGTACCTGAAATATCAGATTAAAAATCAAACCACAAATATTAGTTTGAAGGTTATCTTTCTGCTGGACCTGAAATGACAGAATTGAGGGGAGTAAGTTTCATTGAGAAACTTAGTAAGGGTAACACTTGGTTTCTTAAGGTAATGTGATCCTCATTAAAACATGCATCCAAAGACACTAAAACACAAAAACCACAATGCATATATACAAGATATAGCAACCAAATGCAGCAGCCATTCACAACAAACAAACACATGAAATGCAGCAACAACAATAACCATAGGTTAGTCCGTAGAACATGCAATAAAATTAAATAAATCACTATGGCAGCCCTCCTCAAGCTAATGCTTGGTATTAGGAGGATTTTAATAGCAGTTAGTATTAACTTTGGGCTCTAGAAACCCTCACTTTACTGCAATATTTGTGCACTTGACAATAGGTCACAAAACCTTCAATAAGTGCACTCCCCTCAATAAGCTTGGTTCATCAAGCTCATGGCTCTCTTCCAAGCTTAGCCATAGCTCCATGGATGTTTGAAAATACAGAAAACAACCCATGAGAGCAATAGAACCCTTACCTTGAGTGTATGCTGAAATTGGAGCTTGATCCTAGGTGCACCCAAGTCGTAGCACCACATAGCTTCCAATTGCCCTTTCTTGCTTTCTTTTGCCTTCAATTTTAATGTTGCAGGTATGGTGGCTATGGAAGAAGTGTGGTGCTGGAGATGCTGCATTTCTTCTACTGGAAGAGACCAAATGTGGGAGATAAAGATAAAGATAACCACTTATAAAGACTTTAGTGCACAAAACACACTTAATAGCGTTCATTAAGCTTTATGTCATTTTCCTTGCCACAAGACCATGGTTTCTTAGTCTTAATTTCTTGGCCCACATTTGAATTTCTTGCCATGCTTTGGCCAGCCATCCCTTGAGTGGGATAAGTGACTTGGCCACTTAAATGGCCTTAAATGAGCTTAAGGGCACAAAAGACACTTAACAAGCTTAACCTTGCTTTATGTCATTTTCCTTCTCATTAATTATGGTCTCTTTGTCTTAAACTCATTGGTACACATGTGCCCACCATTGTTGACTAATTATCAAGCCTTGGCTGCCTCCCCCATGTTGGGAAAACTCCAAATTGCTCCATTTGACTTAAGTAAAAAAACGTACTCATCATAAGGCTTACACTAGGACACTTAGGTCCTTTATGCCTTTTTGTGTTTTCTTTGTCTTTAGTTATCTTCCATGAGCAATTTGGTCCTCCAATAGCACTTTCATGCCGTTCATATCCTTCTCATAACTCTCCAAATCTATTTCTTAAGAGTTTTACAATTGAGTATCCGAGTTTCCAAAATCTTACAAAAAAGTCCATAGGTTGCTTGACAAACAAGCAATCCTTAAGGCTTTTCTTGGGGGCCAAGTTACCAACTTGGAACACCTTTAAGGAGGTGTTGATCATGCCTTTTACCCCCCACACTTCAATCACTATGGTGAGAATTACACAATATAATGATTTTTAGCCATTATGACACACTTGTAATTCTCCCATTTTGTGAGGTGATAACAACTTGGACAAGGACTTTTGAGACTCCCCACTGGGACGTGTATCCAAGGTGGGAGTTAAGTCAAAGAGATCTCAGTAGAAGCTTGTATTTATACAGTATTTTTAGTTGCCTCCTTAGTCTATGTTATGAAGAGTCGTAGACTCTAGGGTTGCTCTTGGGTGAGGGCATTAGCCTACTTTATGTATGAATGTTCTCATGAGTTGTTATGTGCAGTAAACTCACACAAATGTTGATTTTGTATGCTTTGGCTATTTGTATTTATTTTCTGTAGAAATTATGTTACCACCTCACAAAATGGGAGAATTACAAGTGTGTCATAATGGCTAGAAACCATTATATCGTGTAATTCTCACCATAGTGATTGAAGTGTGAGGGGTAAAAGGCATGATCAACACCTCCCTAAAAGTGTTCCAAGTTGGTAAATTGGCCCCAAGAAAAGCCTTAAGGATTGCCTGTTTGTCAAGCAACCTATGGACTTTTTTCTATGGTTTTGGAAATTCGGGTACTCAATTGCAAAACTCTCAAGAAAGAGACTTGGAGAGTTATGGGAAGGATATAAATCATATGAAAGTGCTATTGGAGGACCAAATTACTCATGGAAGACAAGTTTGGGCAAAGGAAACACTAAAGGCAATAAGGACCTAAATGTCCTAGTGTAAACCTTAAGGTGTTCAAGCTTTTGACTTAAGTCTAAGGGTGGAATTGTGGGGTTATCCCACCATGGGGGAGGCAGCCAAGACTTGATAATTAGTCAAAAATGTTGGGCACATGTGTACCAATGATTTTAAGACAAAGAAACCATAATTAGTGAGAAGGAAAATGACATAAAGCAAGGTTAAGCTTGTTAAGTGTGTTTTGGTGCCCTTAAGCTCATTTAAGGCCATTTAAGTGGCCAAATCACTTATCCCTCTCTCATTTTCGTCCTCCCCCAGCCCAAGAACACAGCCATACTTCCTCCATAGCCACCATACCTTTAAACTTGCAATTGATTGAAATTGAAGGCAAAAGGAAGCAATTGCAAGCAAACTAGAGCTATTTCTTGGATATTTCAATGATCAAGCTTGATTTTTGGCCTACCCACTTTGGTAGTTCTCTTGCTCTCATGGACTGTTTTATGAAATTTTCAAACATCCATGGAGCTAGGGCTAAGCTTGGAAGAGAGCCATGAGCTTGATGAAGCAAGCTTAGTGAGGGGAGTGCACTTATTGAAGGTTTTGTGACCTAGTGTGAAGTGCACAATGATGGCAGTAAAGTCAGGGTTTCTAGAGCCCAAAGTTAGTACTAACTAGTGTTAAAATCCTCCTAAGACCAAGCATTAGCTTGAGGAGGGCTGCCATAGTGATTTGGTTAAGTTTATTATGTGTTTTATGGACTAACCTATGGTATATGTTGCTGCCACATTTCATGTGTTTGTTCTTTGTGTTTGGCTGCTGCATTTGGTTTCTATATCTTGTATATATGCATTGTGGTTTTTTTGTTTTAGTGTCTTTGGATGCAGGTTTTAATGATGGTTACATTGCCTATTGAATCCAAGTGCTACCCTTACTAAGTTTCTCAATGAAACTTACTCCCCTCAATTCTATCATTTCTGGTCCAGCAGAAAGATCACCTTCAAACTAACCTTTGTGCTTTGAGTTTTACTCTGAATTTTCAGGTACTTAAACTTCCATATGTATACTTGTGATCTGGAAAGTTTGGTGATTTTAGAAGCACATTTTGTATTTTTGGTGATGGTACTTACTGTGTTGTGCCGCAGCTGTCCAGCATCCTGTTTCTGGAGTCCATTGCATTTCAGGCACTCCTATAACCTAGGGTGCATATTTAGCTGAGTTAAGACCATATTTTAGTGCATGTATGCACGTACATGTAGTGTATGTACAAGTATGTGAACATTTGAGTAATGTTTTGGCTATGTAAGTGATGTGTTTCAATGCTGCCTAAGTGTGAATGATGGGCTGCTTACTTGTAAATTCTGTTTTGGCCACAGAAAGTTTTTAAAATAAAGGGAATGTAATTCATATGTGTAATGGAAATATATGGGATAGCCTTGGAGGGCTTTCCTCTTGTGAATGAAGTGTTTGCATGGTTTGGAAAAATTGTATGGGCAAAATGGTCCAAAAGTTGTCAGAATTTTGACTCTGGACCTAAAGTTTAATATCTCCCTGTGTAGAATGAATCCTGGTATGAAATTTTTACCCACCTTGAGTACATCTAGAGGGTTAACTTGGCTTTTGAATTTCTGGATTTAGAGCCCTGTAGCCAAAGATATGACGTTGCAAAGTTGGCTGAGTTACTGTTCATTTGGTCAGAATTTTGTAACCAACTTCAAAAATCCATAACTTGGTCCATAGGTGGGCTATTGATGTAAAAAAAAATTACTTGGTTTTCTCTAGGTCTATATTTCATAATGGAGGAAACAAAACAGGGGGTATGTGGCTAGAATGATACAGTTTATTAGTTGAAGTTATAGGTGCAGTGGCTGGTCACTAGAACTTAACAAGATTGCCTAAAGTGTAGTAGCCAAGATTAAGACTTGTGCTAGTGTTTTCCTTCTTTGCTGCTATAGTGTGCATGAAATGTGAATATGTGTGTGATGGTTGGACCAATATGCAGGTGTTTACATAGTGGCCAAGAGGGCCACTTGGGTATGCACCCTAAGCGTAGTGTTTGTTGGGTTACGGGAGCCCAACAGCGCAGTGGAATTTAATCGAAACCCTCCAGGATCCAAGTTAAAAGGGGTAAATTGGGTGTTCAAAAATTTTCATACCTAATTTTCGGTTGAGATCTCTCACTCAACTGTAGAGTCGAATCACAAAACTTGAACAGTTGATGTGTTCAAGCTCTCTGTGGTATCCACACGAGCCTCTCGGGATCACCACGCTTCCACTGTGTCCAGGCAGATGTGTTTCTCTTGCGCTTGCAGTGCTAGCTTGCGTCCTCCAAGGAATTACAAGAGAAGAGTGCGGTTGTCCTTTTGGGAGGCTAGGGCAAGGAGACCTGTGAATTTCTCACTAAAAGTTGTATTTATAGTGAGACTCAACTTCCAGGCCTAATGGGTTTCAAAGCCCTAATCCAATTAGGATTTAATTTCGGGCTTAATAATGGCTCAACTATTGGGCCCATTGTTAATACGAAATTATTGTGAAACCAAAACCCAAATTATTAGCCCATTCACTCTAATGATCCAAATAACTCTATGTGTGCGATCCAATAGGCTATTACCACGTTGGCAATGATCATAAATCACATTTATGATCATAAACAATGAGCGGTGTCTAGCAACACATCATTGCTACCCAAGTGACAAGATTGTCGATGATTCGACTAAACCTTTATGATCATCACCGATATATACCATTGTCCCTTTGTCCGAGATATCAAGACTAAGCACGAGACATGGAATGTGTCACTCTTGTACAGCCCAATCTTTGGTTTCTTGATTACCGAGTAGACCAAGTTAAACTGATGACATTGATATCGTATATCAACTCATCCGAGGATGGCCATGCATTTTTCTAAGTCTTACTCTATCAAGGGGCCCGAAGATATCACTCCCGTTACATAGGAGGGACAAATCCCATTTTGATCATACAAATCCCTCCGCATGATATGTGACATACCCAATGACCTCCTTCAAGTTCACTCAGTTACGAGCAACAAAGGAAAGTATCAAAGTATGTGACTCACATGTAGGGAACCTTGGTGATCTTAGGTCAAAAGACTACATATACCATGATCACTATGAGAATCACTTATGACACTCATATAACGATCCATGTAGTGTTCTCATGGTTGGTCGATCTAGTACACAAGTTCTCCAACTTGTACCCATATGCAAACTACATATCTCATATTAGTATCCACATATGCTAGTCATTATATAGTATTGCAACCCGCTCCACAATAATACTAGACTAGGGGCATTTGAGAATATCATTATTCTAGGGTTACAATTATGTTTGTTAAGTTACGCAGAAACAAAACAACAAACATAATTGCTGGATTAATGTCTTAATAAAATATCATGACTCAATGTGCAAAAATACAATCATCTCATGATTGGCCTTTGGGGCACAACACTAACAGTGTTCTGATGGCCAACAGAACATTACCAATCCTAGGAGTCTAAATGCACAATTTTGGCACCATAACTGGACTACCCCGGAGTGGGTAACAAATTACTTGGCCAAGTTAATGTTTTTTTGGTTTTAATAAACCAAGTCAAAGCATGAAGAGCATGCATATTGCATATTCTAGGATAATCAACAAGTATCATGGGAGTTAATCCGCATGCATACACAACTAGCCAATTGCAACCACCGTGAGACCAGCTCTCACAGGGCTTCCTGGGCAGGGGCCAAGGATGGACGTGGCAGCCCTTCTGTCCCGAGGCCTGTGTGTGTACTTTCAATGGGCTTTGCCTCGCCCTTACGAAGACTTTCCAGACTTCAACTTGATCAATAAATATTTCTGTGTCCCCCTTCTTCATCCTGAAGGTGACCATCAGGTACTTCACATCTGGTCAGATGTGAAAGTTCCCTTTAGTTTGCCTTTCGAGGATTGCATTGTATGAAAAAGTGACATCAATGACTATGAACCTAGTCATGACTAAAGCGAAGAGCTCTCCATTGTTCTGAACAGAAGTTCCCCTTAGCATCAAAGGTAGGTCAATCCACCCAAGGCCAGGGAGTTCGGAAGGACCTACCCCGAAGGTAGGGGATGTGACAGGTTTGAGGTCAGCTTTTGCGATGCCCAAGCTTGGCAACAGGTAGGAGAATAGGACATTGGCGTTGGACCTGTCATCCAGGAGCACCCTTTTTATGTCCCAACTCCTAATCCTTGCCATAATAAGGAGTGGGTCATCATGTGGGAATACTACGATAGACCCATCTTTCCGAATGAGCTTGTTTAATGCGTTACCGAATTCCATCACCAAGATCTCCTTGGCTTTCCTCTTCGTTTTTGCCGAAGGTAGTGCCATGGGGATCGTCTGGATTACTGCGGTCGATGGTGGAGGATTCTTCTTGGGACTTTGGTTCCGACGTCGGTCAGAATCGTAGTCCTTATCTTCCTTTCTTTCCTCCTCCCTCCTTCCCCTAGGAGAAGGGATCTGTAGGTACCGGTAAAGTTGGCCCTGCTTGATCAGGGACTTGATGTACTTCCTAAGTTGGAAGCAATCCTCAGTGTCATGACTGTGATCCCGATGGAACTGGTAGAATTTTTTCATATTTTTCTTGTTTTCCAAGGTCATGCCCTTCAGTTGCTGGATCTGGGTCCCTTGCCTTTCCATCGGTAGCAGTATGTTCATTCTCATAGTGTTCAAGGGGTGAATGTCATTGGCTTCTTCCCTCTCTGCCTCCGAGGTTAACCCCCCAGCCTCTATTGGGTAACGAGGTTGTTGACTTGGACCTTCGGGCGGAGTGCGGTCGGGCTTTGGACCTCCTACCCTTAGCTCTTCAGCCGTCATGTGCTATTCGGCCCTCTGGTAAAACTTACCAAAGGTGTCTGGGGGGTCCTTCAAGAACTTGTAAAAGAGTTGTGAGTTTCATCAAAGTCATCGTATCATGGCGAGGATGCATATTTTGGGGAGAAAGTTCGGCACACTCAAGGCGTCTCGGTTGAACCTTTCAACATAGTCATGAATGGTCTCTCCGTTGCTTTGTGCTATGTCGAACATTTGAACCGGCATCTTCGCCGTCGGCCTACTGCCGATGAACTACTGTGTGAATGCCATGGACAGCACTTGGAAACTCATTATAGTTCTAGGGGTGAGGGAGTTATACCATGTGATTGCCAGGCCAAAGAGGGTGACCTCAAAGCACTTGCAAAGGGTAGCATCATCGGCACCGTGTAGCACCATACTACACCTGTACTTGGTTAGGTGGGCTTGAGGGTCACTACGCTCATAATAGGTTTCCAAGCGTGGCACCTGGAAGTCACCTAGCATAGGTGCCTCAACTATTGCTCAGATAAAGGGTGACTCTTCTCTGGTGAAGGTCTCAGATAACCTTGACCAGACAGGCTTTCAGGCAATCTGCTTCTCCACTTTCTCTAATCTCTCAAGGATTTTTTTCATGAGGATGGTGGCACTGGCCTCTTCTCGCTGCCTGGAGGCCTCCAGCAACGGAGAATGACACCTTCTTTTCAGAGAGTAACTTCGGCGGTGGGGGGATTATGATCTTTTTTCTATTGATGAACTTCGCCGGCGGGAAGTCCTAGCCCCTTTGGACCCCGTTTCTTCAGTACGTCGGCCTCTGGGGGGTATGTCCTCCATAGAGGACTAGTCACGAAAGTCCTCACTGCCCGAGCTCCGGTGAGTGGAGTTCAGGCTTCTCTCCCGACGGGGAGTTGGTGAAAGGGCCCTTCGATAGGAAGGTGGTTGTGACCACCTTTGGTCCAACTGTTGTGTCATTTCAGCCACAACAGAGTGCTGAAAATCATGTAGGAAGCTCATCGTGATCATTAGAGGATGTTCATCCTCAGGCAAGGAAGTCCCTAGGGCGGGTTGTTCGGTCGTCGGCTGATTCTCCGGCGCGAATTGGGACTTTGAGAGTCCCTTATCCTTAGAATGCCGAGTCTTAACGACAGCTACCTGAGGGTGGTTTCCTACAGACGGTGTGAAATGATGCCCGTCGGCATCTTCACTATAAGACATAATGGCCTGAAGTAGGGACTTCCAGTGTAGAGGATGTCTGAAGTAGAGACTTTCGAAGTGAGAGTGCCTGAAATGCTCAAAAGAACAGGGGTTAGGAGGTCCCCAGAGTGTGTTTCCGGGGGAGGAGCCTCCGACGCCCAAGTTAGTATTTGGCAAGTGAAGAGTAGTGAATGGAGAGTAAAGAGTAGAGTTTTCTTGAGAGTTTTGCCCCCTCCTTACCAAGGTCATTTCCCCAAGTATTTATAGGAGAAGATTGGGAGAAATCCGTTTGACATAGCTTGCTTAGATCATGACACTTCAGCCAGATGTGGTTCGTACCTTCGGGTATGGGGATCTCCAATTGGCCATAGGCTATTCTGGCCAAAAGTCAAGGCTGTGGGAGGTCTATGTGTCAGGGGTGTGTGCGAGGGCTCTGTGTCAGAGGTTCTTTAACCATTTTTGTCGTGTTCACAAGACTCTTTCAGTGAAAGAGACCTTTTCGGGATATGAGAGCTTCTAGCCGAGGTTTCCCCAATTACTCGAAAGGCCCCTCAGCATAAAGGATTCCCTTCGGAGGATGTTTTCCCCTGCCAAGGATGGTGAGTCTACTCTTCCCGAACTTGGTCAGGTCATTTTACCGATGGTAGTAGTGTACCATTTTCCCGAGGTCAGTCCTATTATTCCCAAAGGTAAAGGTAGATTACCAAGGTCTGGGGGTCAAGGACTGTGGACCCTCTTTTCTCGAGGTTGGTGCTAGCATTCTTCAAGGGTGATGCTCATCTTTTCCGAGGGCAGTGCTTCGTCAGAGCTTAAAAGTTTGTAGGGCAATAGCCCTTTGGGTATCAAAGGTGGTCTCCAATTCTTTGTGATAGTCCTCCACACTCCTTTGGCCTTGCACTAGCTTTTGAAGCTTAAGGCATTGATCTTTAATATAGTAGCTAGGAACAAATCTCCTCCTCATCAAGGCTTTAAGGGCTCTCTATGTGTGTCTGGGTTCCTCTTCATTCCTTCTCCTAAAAGTAACATCCTGATTCCACCATACAAGAGCGTAGTGAGTGAACTTTATGGTAGCCAATTTAACTTTCTTTTCCTCAGAGTAATGATGGCAATCAAACACCATCTCAATCTTTTGCTCCCACTCCCAATACGCATCGGGATCACTCCTTCCTTGGAAAGGTGGAATAGTAAGCTTAATTGAATTTAGGTTGTTATCCTCTCTTGGCTCCCCGCTCCTTGGAAGCCCATGGTCATGCCAATGTCCTTCTTCCTCCTTCTTCTCTCCTTGGACCTCTCCTTGGTTGCAAGATAGGATTTGGCCTCCTTGGCAATCTCAAGTCAATGTCCTCAATCCTCCCCACAAGTCTATTGAGAGTTTCTTGAAGCTCTCTCATGGTTGGCTCCTCATTGTTTCTCACTTCCATCCACCTATCCTCCTGGCCCTCCATACTCCTGAAAAACAAAGATCCTCACAAACACTCACCTCACATGTTTCACTCAAAAGATGAACACTCAAACACTCAATTTGTTAGTGAGATATTGCTATTCAAAGAGTTCTCAAAAGTTCTAAGAAAACTATCCTCAAAGCACACAAGAAAACTTGAATTCTTGAAAACAATTTTGACTCCAAAAGAGGTGGGCTAAACAAGCTTTAAAAGACTCTAGGAAGCTCTTGCAATTGATGATCACAAGAACCACAAAGAAAGCTTTTTGGCTCAAATCAATGGGATAGGTTTGTGGGCGCAAAAATTTTAACACTTTGTGCAAACTTCTTTTGCAAGCTCTCTTTTCTTTTCTTTCTTTTCTTTCTTTTTTTTTCTTTTTTTTTTTCTTTTTTTTTTTTGCTTGCTGTTTTGATGCTAAAACAACTTTCTCCTTGAAGTTCCTTGCTGCCAAAGACAAAAAGTTAGATTTCTTTTCGGCCAAGACAAGAAACTATGAAAACATGCACAATTTGAAACAACTTTTTTGATACCAAACTTCCTCAACTTGGATCCTTCTTTTTTTGGTGTTTTCTTGACTCTAGGATGCTGGAAACAATGAAAACAAGAGAGATTAATAGGGCTAGACATGAAACAGAAAGATAAGAAACAAACAAGAACAAACGAATTGAAACCGAGAACACTAGGTAACACGGATTGACTTCTTTTTGTTGTTTTTGTGTTTTTGGACTTGAACAAGGATGGAAACAAAAAGGACAGACCTGAAACAAGAAGAAAAAGGATTAAAATAGAGAATTAAAACATGAAATTACTGGAAAAAAATTGAAAGAAAAATGAAGATAAACAAGAACACAAAGATATGTCCTTCAATGGAACTTGTGGCTCTGATACCAACTGATGCGAACCCCGATGGTATAAAGACCATGAAATGCGCCCAAGATGTTTTTCAAGCTCCACAAGACATCAAAGAGACTAGATTTTAAGACCCCCACCCCTAATCAACCTGTGACTAGAAACGAGAAGTATAAGAACACCAAGAACACAAGCACACTTGTGCACCAAGGTAGTCCACAAAGAACCAAAGAGAAATTCTCTCCAAAGTAGCAATATTATTTCATGTCAAGGCTGTTTTTTTACAACCAGAATATGTGCCTATTTATAGGCCTAAACTAGGGTAAAAGACTCAGCAAAATTCGCAGCCCAAGTCACCTAGGAAACCTAGTTACAAAGGACTCAAGAAAACCTAGTCAAACTAGGATTCCTACACCCTTTTAACACATGTTTAAGGTGTGTAGCGAATTCCATTTATCCTAAGTGACCTAAATCACTTCCATGGCCTAAATAACATCCTAAATAATGTAAATAAATAGGAAAATAAAATAAAACACATTACAACACAAGATTGGCCATAAAAACCCCAAAATAGTCTTCTTGGGTGGTTCTTGCTTGTGTCTTGAACTTCAAGTTGAAATTTGACATTGATACAGCCATGATTTCTCAAAATGCAAAGCATGAATTGTAGATCTGCTTATTAGTTTGGAAACAACATGCAAATCACACAAAATGGATATCTAAAGCCAAAGATATGCCCAAAATACTACAACTACTTCTGAACCAGCGATGACTCACAAATCCCGACTTTGAAGCTAAATTGGACCCCCTTAACGTGAAAATTGGGTTTCATGGTCTACATATGATTTGTAGCTCCAGATGTTATCATTCCAATGAATCAAGAATCACTTAATTCTGATCTGTATAGCTCAATATATGATTTTATACCATAACATTGCCGATCTGTCAAAATCCAAGCTTGGTCATCATCTCCATATGATTCCTTGCATGTTCTAGAAGCTCCATGCGAAATTCCAAGACCATTCTCCATGAAAAAGCTTGAGACAAAAGCTTGAAGTGCTCTAGTGAACTCTTTAGCCTTTTTCCTTGTCAATGGTCCACTAGTTATCTTCAATGGATCCTTGCCATCCTTGGTTCTGCCTTCTTTGATCGTATCACCTAATGAGTTGAACTACCCTGTTCACGATCTTGAGCTAGTGGTAGTAATTTTTGCACTTAAGCTGTGGAGGCATTACTTGATGGGAAGGTCGTTCAGGATCTTCACCGATCATAAAAGTTTGAAGTATCTGTTTACACGGAAAGATCTGAATATGAGGCAACATCGATGGATTGAATACATAAAAGATTATGATTGTTTAATTGAGTAATGTGCTAGCAAAGGAATTGTGGTAGCAAATGCATTGAGCCAGAAGTACACAGGAGTGATCCTGTCTAAGGATTAGGCTACGAATTCCTCTGAATGAGCGTTGGGGGAACTTTGCATGGGTTTTGGCAAAACCAAGAGAAATCCCTAGTCTATGTTTAGGAAATACAATTAGCTTGGTTAGTCAGATTTAAGGATGCTTAAATGGAAGATCCATTGTTCAAGAAAATTTCAGGAAAAGCGAAGCTTGGTACTATGAAAAAGGAATTCCAAAACAAGGATGGAATACTACATTATGGAGATCGTCTCTATGTGCCGAATGTGGAAGGGCTTAGGTAGCAAGTCCTACATGAGGTGCATAATAGTGTTTTGAACATTCACTCTAGTGTTAGTAAGATGTATCATGACCTGAAGATGCATTTTTGGTGGCCAGGACTTAAAAGGGATGTAGGAGGACATGTGGCAAAGTGTTTGACATGCCAAATGGTTAAAGCTGAACATAAAAAACCAGCAGGTACACTTCAAAGTTTACCTCTTCTAGTGAGGAAATGGGTAGTGGTTGATCACTTATACATTGGAGAAGTTGCCTCAGTTGTATCTCAAGGAAATTGTGAGACTCCATGGTATATCGGATTAGATTATATCTGATAAAGATCCTCGGTTTGTGTCACAATTTTGGAATATTGTCAGTTTAGATAACAAGAGTAGGAAAGTTTAGCAAAGTTCACTAAGTTCCAAGGAGGTTAAGGCACTAAATAAGATTCGGGGGCAAAATGGTAATTTTTGCATCCAAAATTGTCATGCTAGATCCCAATTGATTAAAATGAGTTTTTATAATGTTAGTTTAAACTTTAACCCAAACTTGATGAAATAAACAAGGATTAATCAAGAACAGCTAAGGTTACCAAAAGATGGGGACTTAAGTGTATCATGCCTAATACTTTGATGGCTAAGTTTTAAAATAGGGTTATAATGGGGTAAAGTGGAGGGGTGGTGATGCAAACCCCGATGGTATAAAGACCATGAAACGTGCCCAAGATATTTTTCAAGCTCCACAAGACATCAAAGAGACTGGATTTTAAGACCCCCACCCCTAATCAACCTGTGACTAGAAACGAGAAGTATAAGAACACCAAGAACACAAGCACACTTGTGTACCAAGGTAGTCCACAAAGAACCAAAGAGAAATTCTCTCCAAAGTAGCAATATTATTTCATGTAATGGCTGTTTTTTTACTTCCAGAATATGTGCCTATTTATAGGCCTAAACTAGGGTAAAAGATAGGCAAAAATTCGCAGCCCAAGTCACCTAGGAAACCTAGTTACAAAGGACTCAAGAAAACCTAGTGAAACTAAGACTCTAACACACTTTTAACACATGTTTAAGGTGTTCAGCGAATTCCCTCTATCCTAAGTGACCTGAATCACTTCCATGGCCTAAATAACATCCTAAATAATGTAAATAAATAGGAAAATAAAATAAAATATGTTACAAAACAAGATTGGCCATAAAACCCCAAAATAGTCTTCTCAGGTGGTTCTTGCTTGTGTCTTCAACTTCAAGCTGAAATTCGAACTTGATTCAGCCATGATTTCTCAAAATTCAGAGCATGAAAGTTGTATATCTATTTCTTAGCTTTGAAATGACACCTGAATCACACAAAACAGACATCTAAAGCCAAAGATATGCCCAAAATACTGCAACTACTTTTGAACCAGTGATAACTCACAAATCGCGACTTTGAAGCAAAATTTGACCTCCTTAACGTGCAAACTAGGTTCATAGTCTTCATATGATTTGTATCTCCAGATGTTAGCTTTCTAATGAATCAAGAATTACTCAATTTTGATCTGTTTATCTCAAGATATGATTTTTCTACCAGAACATCACCAATCTGTAAACATCCAAGCTTGGCCATCATCTCCATATGATTCCTTGCATGTTTCAGCATCTCCTTAGCCTTCTTCCTTGTCAATTGTCCACTAGTTATCTTCAATGGATCCTTGCTATCCTTGGTTGTGCCTTCTTTGATCGTATCAGGTGGCTACCATAAACCCGAGTTCATCCTCTCCACCCTTATTTTTCCATCCAATTCAGCTTGAAATCAAAGTTTCTTGGTCAAAGGAGAAGCCATCATAAGTATATAGGCCATTGGGAGCTCATTTCAAGCATAAAACCATGGTTTTGGAGCTTGGAAGCACATTTTTGCCCATCCCCTATTTTTAGTACGAGGTAACCAATGTGTACTTGATTGAATTCATGTTTATTAGTTGATTAGGAGCTTGGGTTTTGGTTAGAAAGCAAGAATTTGATGTTTAGTGCCTATATTTTTCTTGGAACTTAGGTGGTGCTTTGGTGAGCTTAGTGGATTGGAAGAATACTTGATTCTTTCTTGTTACTTGGAGTTGAGGTAAGGGAGTTGTATTTTCGAGTTCAATTAATGCTATTGGGATGAGTTTGCTTGATGAATTTGAGTAATTCTAGCAATAGCATTAGTTAGTGGACAAGGTTGAATCATGGTGGACTATGAGGTTTATGATGATTAGAATGATGTTATAACGCATCATAGATTGGCTTGTGATAGTTGGTTGTGATCTATGCAACATGTTTTACATGTATGTGAAGTTTGGAGGCTAACCAAGCATGTTTGATATGTTTGTAAGTGTCCAAAGTTCATAGCAGCAAAATTTGTGTAAATTCTGTAGATTCACAAATTGGCGACGTGTCCCCAGTTTTGTACCACTCCCATGACATGTCGCCAGTACTAGAAAGTTGGCAGAACATTACCAACTATGGCGAAGCATCACCATATGTTGGCTGAATTTTCCATGTTTTGCTAAGAAGGTCAAGGGAAGACCTAATGGGGTTCTTAAGGTACCTTGGGGTCTAAGCATTACAGGGGTACTTCGAGACTTTCAAAAGTCCTTCGAGACCTAGGAGTTTTCTTGAGTTTTTTAAAGTTTTATGGTTACTTCTACCATAAGCAAGAAAACTAGTTTACTAAAGATCACAACTAACTATGACTAGCTAGGGTGAAAGGTTTAGAACCCTTGCCGACCAAGCTGTGCTATTAGCCATGAGGTTGCAAGGTGAAACCTTAGTGCACCTAGTTTACAAGGTCTTTATGGCCTAGTTACAATAGTCCCACCATAGTTCCATTGTATAACATAAATGGGAGAGGTTCAACTAGTGATTTATCACTAGTTGCACTGGCAAGCTAAGCTTACTAAAGGACAAGGCTATGCCTTGTAGTTGAAGGACTATGATGATGAGTGGTCCCAAGGGACCAAGGTATATGTATATATTAGACCCTCAGGCTGTATGAGCTCACAACAGGTTACATATATTCTCATATGCGGAGTCTTTAGTAATTTTCTTGCAGGTAAAGTAAAGACCCTTGCTGAGAATGTTTAAGTTCCTACTCCCTAGTTATGTTGTGCAGATTTTGAAGTTATTGGACCGGTTAACTGTTGAGGGTTATTGCGGTAGTTTGCTTTTGTTGCAAGTATTTCTCTTGAGAATCCTTATGATTATTAGTAGCACTTGGACAAGGATTTTTGTGACTTGCCACTGGGAGTTGTATCCAAGGTGGGAGTTCATTCAAGAAGATCTCAGTTGAGGCTTGTATATTTAATTCTCTTAGTTGCCTTCATTGTCTATGTTTTGAGGAGTCCTAGACTTTAGGGTTGCTCTTGGGTAAGGGCATTAGTCTACTTTATGTATGAATGCTCCCACACAGTTGTTATGTGTAGTAAACTCACATAAATGTTCATTTTTTATGCTTTAGCTATTTAAACTTATTTTCTATCGAAATCTCTTGGCCAAGTCATGTTTTATGGTTTTTGTTAATCCAAATCAAAGCATGAAAAGCATGCATCCTGCATATTCTAGGTTAATCAACTAGCATCACGAAGTTTTAATTTGCGCACATATACAACTAGCCAATTGCAATCCACCATGAGATTGGCTCTCACAGGTCTCTTGAGCAGGGGCTAACGACTACTGCCTCAATTTGAGAGTGGGGTCTTTTTAGAAAAATTGAAAAAGTTGAAGGGCTAAAGTGAGATGATAGCTTTTTAAGCCATTTTGGGACTTCTGGCAGCTACTATTAATCATCTTTAACCTCCAAAACTGTAGCTTTCACTCTCATCTTCAATTCCATGGCCAAATCTTTTCAAAAACATCAATTATTAGTGCAAATTGAAGGTCCCAGAGGTACCCATCCATGGGCAAGCTTGTTCTTGCAAGGATTTTGAGTGGTAAGCTTGGATTGGAGGTTTTGGTGCTTATGAGCCTTAGGTACGTGTTGAGCTTGTTGATTCCTTGATGTGCTTGGTTTCTTGAGCTTTCATGAGCTTGGTTTTAGCTTGGTTAAGCTTAATTTGGTGCCTTGTATGATGGATTTTGCTTAGAACCATAGGAACACCCTTGTGGAGCCTTTGTTGCTTGTGGATGCTTGATTCTTACTTGCCCTTCTCAGTTGAGGTGAGGCATTTAGTTATCATATCCATATGATGCATGTCTTAGTCACTTGAATGTTGATTTTAAATAGTTTGGAAAACATGTATAGGTTATGGTAGAATTTTCTTGTGATTAACTAGTGGCAATCAAGCTATGGGGTAGTGTAATTGAGCCTTTGATGCTTGGTTAGTTTGGCATGGTAATGGCGATGCTTGGTTAGTTTGGCATGGTAATGGCCAGCTGTAGTATTCCTAGAGTTCTAGAGCTTGTGGAGGCTTGTCTTGGATTTTTGGGAAGTATTGGATACCCTAAAAATGCAATGGACACTAGGTGAGGAAATAGGGCACTCTGGAACCTGAGCAGTGATACCGTTGATGACACATCACCATTCCTGGTGACAGATCGCCAAGACCTTGACAGCGTTGACATGCTGTAGTATTTTTGCCATAACTTTTTGGTCGGGTGTCCGATCGAGGTGATTCAAGATTCCATGTGAAACTATGGGGAAAAGCTACAATTATATGCTATCAAAAATGCCCAAATCTACCTAGGTTTTTTTTTATTTATTTCCAAAGGAAGGCACTTAAGAGTACCTATGGGGACTTGGGGTGGAAGGTGCCTAATGGTACCTTAGTACATACCATTTCTCCTTAAAGAACTAGGTAGTTAATAAAGTCTTCTTGGGTGTAAAGAGACCATGATGGAAGTGAGGGCAATATGATAAGGGAAAATGAGTTTGGTTGGATGACTAGCATTGGTGAACTACTATGACTACAATATCATGCCATTAGTATGAGTGAAGGATGGAAGATAAGTTGGAAGAAGTTTCAAGTGCTATAATAGGTACATTAGGAAGGTCAACGGGGTTTAGCACCATTGGTGGTCTAATTGAAGGCTTAAGGCTTGGGACACCAATGAAAAAACCTAGTGTATATGTTGAGTCCATTCATAAAAATCCTTACCATAATAGTGTGAACCAGGTAATGGTTGATAGTGGAGCACCATGGATGAAGGCTTAGTGCATTTGTGGCCTAGCCAAGTTGTGACTTGAGGCACAAGTGAAAGCTTAGTGCATCCTTGCTAGGTTAAATGGTGAGGCTTAGTACCTTTGTGGTCTAGGTGAGCTTATTGGCTAAAGACACCAAGTGGAAGCCTTGTGCGGCTATTTGGGTGGAGGCTTAGTACCATAACAGCCAAGATGAGCCAATGGCTCAAGGCAATAAATAAAGCCTAGTACACCTAGTGAATTTCTTGGAACTCAAGCAAGGAGCATCCACCATGTTCACCTACACAACAATCATGTGAAGGTTAATCTAACTATGTTAGTAAGCCTAAGGCTTATTAGGAGCGATTTAAGAACTCGTTAGGCCCAAAGTGATGCTCGCGGGAGGACTAGGATGAGGAGGAGTCCTAAGGGACTCAGATATATGCACATATATCAGCCCTCATACTACATTAGTCACATATTAGATTTCATATATTTTATACATATGAGTGTCCTCAGGTTTTTGTTGTAGGTTCCAATGTTTCTTTGTAGGTACGTAAATCCCGTACTAGGAATCTTTGAATTCTCACTCACTTTAGTGTTGTTGAGTAAATTTCATCTGTTTTGAGCCAGTGACCATAGGGTGTTACTGAGCTAGTGTTTTACTTGTAGGTAAACAACAAAGTGAATCGTTATCAATTCTAGTTTCATTGGTTATGTTGTTTGTGCTAACTATGGTTGTCTTGCAGCCTTACAAAGGCTAATGGAACAATGATGGACATAGTCAACCATGGATCGCAGTAGTAGTCCTTTAATATACCTATGTACGCTAGTTTGGCCTCCAATGTCTCTAGGTCAAGTAGTATTTCTATTACTTTGGGGCATGTACATAGTCTTTACTTATGTAATGATGCACATCCATGGTTATTACTTATAGTAAATACACTTGTGTTCATGCTTCAACCTGTGTTATAAATATGTTTTAATAAATTATGCGCGATGTTTCAATTTCTTTTCATGTTTGTTAATTAAAGTCGAAGAAAGCCCATGTATGCTGCATTTTAGGTTAATAACCAGAAGGCATAAAAGATTTTAAAATGGGACAAGTAATTAACTAGCCAACTGTAACTAGCGCAGCACGCTAGTTCGATAGTCTTCCTGGGATGGCCCCATTCAGGGTAAGTAGCATTATAGTTTAACATTGATTGGTGATGCCCCTATGATAACTGAAGGGCTATCACCCTTAAGAGCTTTGGGTAAAAGGAGCTTGACACCATCCTTGGATGGCAACCCAACCAACCTCGACAAATGCACTTACAACCTTCAGATGAAGCATGGCCAACTTTTGAAAAATACTTTACCACTCTCAGTAGCATTAGTGTCTTTTGAACATTTTTTTACCTTTCATTGGCTCTTTAGTGGCCTTGATAGAAGATGACAAACATCTTGCTCCTATGATCACTGGTAGGAACCCTCTACATGCCCCTAATTGGATGATTCTCAATAACCGCTTGAGGCCAGCTGGAGACACCACTCTTGAGGGACGAATCAATGGTCCCTTAAATGCAGCCGACCACATGTCTAAATCTCCTATACTCGGGTAAGAATGCCTTTCACCTTAAGGCCCCCATAAATACTCTACAAGATCCCACGTATACATGAAAGACATACATTCTGTTATAAGTCCTACCAACCTCTCTTCTATATACTGACTTGGGCGTTAGAGGTCCCTTCCCCAGTAATACTTTGGGGAGCTCCCTATGTTACCCACTCCGAGGTAGTCCAGTTATGGTGCCAAAACTGTGCATTTAAGCTCCCAGGTTTGGTGTGCCCCGTAGGTTATCAGAACAACACCCCTAGTGTACATACTCAAGTGACCCTCTTGAGCACTATGTAAATACATGCATATTGGTCTAACCATAACAAAAATATTTACATTTATGCACACTATGACAGCTAAGAAGGAAAACACTAGCACAAGTCTTAGTTTTGGCTTCCACACATTAGGCAATCTTGTTAAGTTCTAGTGACCAGCTACTACATATTCTCTAAAGTTTGAATTACTCTCTCAGATTAACCATTGGTCTGAGGATGGAAAGCAGTATTGAGACTAACCTTGCTTCCCAATGCTTCCTGGAAAGCGTACAAAATTGTGACACAAACCGAGGATCTCTATTAGATATAATCTGATCTGCTATGCCATGAAGTCTCACAATTTCTTTAAGATACAACTGAGCCAACTTCTCCAATGTATAAATAATCTTGATAGGTATAAAGTGTGCCAACTTTGTCAACCGATCAACCACTACCCATATAGCATCATGCTGACACCGGGTATTTGGCAATCCTACTAGAAAATCCATAATAACTTATCCCCATTTCCTCACTGGAAGAGGTAAACTCTAAAGTGTACCTGCTGGTTTCTGATGTTCAGCTTTAACCATTTGGCATGCTAGACACTTTGCCACATGTCTTGTTATATCTTTTTTCAGTCCTAACCACCAGAAATGCGTCTTTAGATCATGATACATCTTACTAACACCAGGATGAATATTTAAAGTACTACTATGTGCCTCCTGTAGGACTTGCTGCCTAAGTCCTTCCACATTCGGTAGATAGAGACGATCTCCATAGTGTAGTATTCCATCCTTGTATCGGAATTCCTTCCTCACATTACCAAGTTTCACTTCTCTTGAAATTTTCTTCAACAATAGATTTTTCATCTGAGCTTCCTTAAGTCTTGCTAACCAAGCTGATTGTATTTCTAGAATGTAGACTAGGGATTTCTCTTGGTTTTTCCAAAACTTATGCAACACTAAGAAACAATCCATCAATACTCCTTCAGAGGAATTCATAGTCTGATCCTTAGATAGGATTGCTTCTGTGTACTTCCGACTCAATGCATCTACTACTACATTTCCTTTGCCAGCACAGTACTCAATTGAACAATCATAATATTTTATGTATTCAATCCATCGACGTTGCCTTATATTCAAATCTGTCTATGTAAACAGATACTTCAAACTCTTATGATTAGTGAAGATCCTGAACAACCTTCCCATCAAGTAATGTCTCTATAGCTTAAGTGCAAAAATTACTGCTGCTAGCTCAAGATCATGAACAAGGTAGTTCAATTCATTAGGTCTCAACTATCATGAACCATACGCTATTACCTGACTGTCCTGCATTAACACACACCCTATACCAGAACCTGCTACATTAGTATGTACTATTAAAGCTCTGTTCGGATCTGGTAGAATAAGTGTAGATGCATTAGTTAATCTTTTCTTCAACTCCATATAAGCTTCTTCAAACTTTGGTGTCCATTCAAACCTCTGAGTTTTTTGGTCAAGGCCATTAACGGTGTAGCTATCATAGGGAATTTCTCTATGAATCGCCTATAGTAGCTTGCCAAGCCCAAGAAACTCCTCACTTCTGTAATTGTAGTTGGTTTCTTCCACTCAACTACCGCCTAAAGTCTTTTAGGATCAACTGATAGACCCCGAGCACTGGTGATGTGCCCCAAAAACTGAATCCTTCTAGACCAAAACTCACACTTAGACAACTTTGCATAGTACTGATTATCCTTCAGCACTTGCAAAACTGTCCTAAGGTGTCTTTCATGTTCTGATGAAGACTGTGAATATGCCAAAATGTCATCAATGAATACTTCAACAAATTGATCCAAAAATGGTTTAAAGATCCGATTCATAGCTTCCATGAATACTGCTGGAGCATTCGTTACACCGAAAGACATAATTGTACATTCATAGTGTCCATACCTTGTCCTAAAGGCAGTTTTTGGGATGTCTTCCTCCTTAACTCTAATATGTAAGTATCCAGACCAGAGGTCAATCCTAGAAAACACTTTTGCTCTGCTAAGTCTATCAAATAGATCATCAGTTCTATGAAGTGGATATTTACTCTTGATTGTTACTACATTCAACTTTCTATACTCGATGCACAATCTAAAAGTTGCATCCTTTTTCTTCACAAACAACACCAGGGCTCCCCACGGTGATACACTAGGCCTTATAAAGCCTTTCTCTAGCAATTCCTCTAACTGCTTCTTTAACTCATCCATCTTAGGAGCTGACATCCTAGAAGTTGGTATTGAAATAGGGTCAACCCCAGACTGAAGATGGATTGCAAACTTAGTGTCCCTCTTAGGTGGTAACCCAGGCAATTCTACCAGAAATACTTCAGGAAACTGATTGGCTATAGGAATCTTCCCAAGTTCCTCCTCTATGGCCAACCCATTTAATGAATAGTACTATTCTTCACCAACTGTGGGGATGGTATCCATGAGTCTAAGATGTAAACTTTTAGCACTATATGCTAATCCTCGTATGCCAGTCACTTTAGCTCCTTGAGCATCAGTAATGTCGACTGAGTGATTCACACAGTCAATTTGTGCCTTATGCTTACTTAGCCAATCCATTCCCAACACTAGGTCATAAGACCTCAATTCTATCACCCATAATTCACAATAGAAATTATGGTCGCCCAACTGCAAGGGATACCTAGTAACCACTTCATTAGTCACAATAAAACTCCTCCCTATAGTTCTGATGAGTCTTAACTCACCGAAGATTTCTCATTGCAATTTAAACTTATCTACCAAGGGATATCACTGAAAGAGTATCTCTTGTATCAAAAAGAACTATCACACTACCGTTCTGAAAAGTAAAATTACATTGAACGGTGGCAGGTTCTTTGGTCAGCTGACTCTCCAAGGTGAAAACCCTCGGGTCAACTATTACTGGGGCTACACTAGGTCAATTTCCTATGGCAAGGGGTGCAGGGGTAAATTCTTGGGTGGGCTTGGCAAAGGTGGAGCCCCTGGGCAGTTTCTCGCCCAATGTCCTTTCTGACCACAGATATTACAAATAGTAGTTCCCAAGGTACATGGTCCCGTGCCATGGAACCGTCTACACTTAGGACATAAGCCCATCTTCCTTCCCTTGAAAGGACCTTAGCTTTGAACCATTGGTCGCTTTCCGGCACTATTTCCTAGGTTGGCTGGTCCGACCTCCATCTTTTTGCTAGGTGTCCTTGAATCCTTAAATCCCGTTCTAAGGCTAATGCCTTCTGAACTACTTGGCGATAGCTCCTAATATCTATCGTCGCCATATACCTCCAAAGCACGGGTTTTAAACCTTGAAAGAACTTCTTAGCCTTTAACTCATCATTACCAACCATATAAGGAGCATACCGAATAAGTGAATTGTAGCGCTACTCATACTCTCGCACAGACATTTCTCCTTGTACTAGGTTCTCAAACTGAATCTTCTTTTGGTCTTGTGCAGCTTTGCTAATGTATTCCTGTCGGAACCTCTTTTCAAAGCCTGACAACTTGAGCACCTTTTTCTTGTGCTCTGGTAGGGTACCATTGCTTTCCCTCAACATTTCCATCATATCATCCCACCATAAACTAGCCCTTCCTCTAAAAAAGAAGAGTACTAAGGCCATCCTTTGCTTCGACTCATAGCCCCCATAGGTGAAAAGTTGATTCATTCTGGATAACCAATCCTCTGCTAGATCGGGATCACCTGTCCCATCAAAGCTCAGTGGGTCAACAGTTTTAAACTTCTCTAACAACCTCATCTAATGTGCGGTATCACCCCTCCTTGGAGCCTCTATAACCTTTGGCTCCTCTTCCTCCTCATGAAAATGATTTCTCCGTTCATGAGCCCTAGGCACTTGCTGTTACTCAGCATGCCACTCCTGATTCTGGCGTGGATCATTCTCTTCTTGGACAGCTTCTCTGTCCTCCTGATCTTGGAACAACTCAGTCATGATAATATTCATGCCCTGTGCCATTGGGGCCATAGTCTGAGTCAACCCCTGAAGCACCCTAGATATCTCATCCAACCTTTTCCACAACTGGGTCATTAGAACCCTTACCAGGTTCTCTAGTCCCTCTCAAAGCTCCTAACCTGGTGTCAACCATAGCAACCTCTAACCAAAGTGAGACAACATTCCCCAGATATTGGTCAGTACTAACTTTCCTAGCACATGGACTTTCCAAAACTAGATCACAGCCTTAGCCTCCAATATCTATGAAATAAGCTCTAAGTTCTGATACCAAAAATTGACAAAGCCATCCTTGGCCCCTGCCCAGGAAACCTATGAGAGCTGGTCTCACGGTGGTTGTAATTGGCTAGTTGTATATGTGCGCGGATTAAAATCCCATGATACTAGTTGATTAACCTAGAATACGCAGGATGCATGCTCTTCATGCTTTGACTTTGATTAATAAAACCCATAAAACATTAACTTGGCCAAGATATTTTCATAGAAAATAAGTTCAAATAGCCAAAGCATTCAAAATCAAAATTTATGTTAATTTACTACACATAACAACTCGTGAGAACATTCATACATAAAGTAGACAAATGCCCTCACCCAAGAGTAACCCTAAAGTCTAGGACTCCTCAAAATATAGACTATGGACGCAACTAACAGTACTATACATACAAGCCTCAACTGAGATCTTCTTGAACTAACTCCCACCTTCGATGCAAGTCCCAGTGGCGAGTCTCAAAAGTCCTTGTCCAAGTGCTAATAGGCTCTCCAGCCAAAGGAAGACTCTAGTTAGTACTGTTACTTTACCAACAAGTTACCTATGTAGACTAGAATTATAAGGATTCTCAAGTACAATACCCATATCAAAGATACTACCACGATAACCCTCAGCGATTGCCTAGCCCAACAACTTCAAAATCTACACAACATAACTAGGGAGTGAGAACATAAACAATCTCAGTAAGGGTCCTCATTGTTCCTGCAAGAAAATTACTAAGGATTCCACATATGATAACATATGTATCCAGCTATGAGCTCATACAGCTTGAGTGTCTGAAATATATGCATATACAACTAGGTACTTTGAAAACTCTCATTGTTAGGCTCACCTCCTAAGTGCTTGGCTTAGGCCAAGAAACATAAAGGAAACATAAAGGACTGAAGTGAAGGACTAAGGGAACTAGTATAGTGATGTATATGCAAAGCTGGAAACTTTCAAGACTTAACTGTACATAGAAACTGGACTATGGGAAAACAGACAGAAATCCAAGAAAGGGGACCAAATTGTACACTTAGATTGGTGGTATAATTGAAACTACAAACTTCAAGATAGTAATTTCAGCCATGCAAGTTTATTTGATGACTAGTGCAAGACTAGACCAAGTTTAGTGGACAACAATGATAACTAGTCATGTCTTGTCTACCACTAAGGAACTATTCATTATTTAACTAGTTAAACTAACTAGTGTTCACACTAGTCTTATGGCCGGATTTACAAAGGAATTATGGCACTTTGGTACTTGTGTTAACTTGTGCATGGCATTATGAGCCATGAAGAAACTTAAGTACCTAAGTGGACACATGTTTTAATGGTGCTAGTGTGACCGTGAATGAGTGAGGGCATCATTGTTTCATGCAAGAAAATGGAAGCAAAAAGCTAGCATATTTGCCAAAATGTATACAAGTGTCTTAAGGCCGGTTTTGACCAAGGACACCTAGACTACTCTTGTTTGCCATTTCGGGTTTACTTGTTCTTATCTTGGCCGAGAGTTGTTCTTGAGTGTTCATCCAGAATTGGTCTTAAATTCAAGCAAAATTAAAGGCACTTGAAGGATTCAAGCTTGGAAGACTTGATTCGGCATTAGTTCACTTGGATTCAAGCTTCGGTTCTTCAAGATTCAAGGAAGGCCGAGCCATTCAAGCTAGGGTTTTGAGGTAACTTGTGTGTTTCCTTGATTCCATGGTAGTTCTTCCATGAACAAGGAGTTTAAGTTCTCAATTGACATTGTATTAAGCTAATTGAGCAAGTGATGTGTTGGTTTGAAAGTTTAGTGTTGGCCGAAAGTGTTGAATGGGATAGTTTGGTGTTCTCCCTTGTTTACATGGAAATTAATCCATGATTAAGGTTTATTGATGCCTAATTAATCTTGTGATAGGCTATATTGAGTGAAGAACATCAAAGAGTGAAAGTTTGTGTTTGGCCGAAAGCTCAATTTGAGGTAATTCCATGTTCTTCCTTTGATTACATGGTAATTGTGCCATGAACAAGGTTTAATGATGCCTAGATGGATGTATGTTAGGCTAATTTAGTGAAGAACATCAATGATGTATGGAATTGGGCATTTGGCCGAGAGCATGAACTTTAGTAACATAGTGTTCTTCTTGGAATACATGGTAGTTGATCCATGAATAAGAGTTATTGATGCCTAATTGTTGTTATGGTAGGCTATTTGAGTGAAGAACACTTGGGCATTGAAAGTTGGTTTGAGGCCAAAAGCATTGTGAGGTAGGGTTCACTAACACTTGATATGCTTGGTGAATTACCATGGTTCAAGTGTTTAGAGTAGCTAAGTGATGGTTAAAATTTGCCAAATGACCTTAGTTGCTTGATGGGCTATTGAGAATACATTCAGTTCACAAGTTGATTAGCTAATTAACTAATGTACATGTGCTAGAAATGCTAGTAAATGTGGCCTATTTGCTTGGCATTTTGGAGCTCTAAGTGGAAGTGGTTGTTTGATGATGTTGTGTGTGCAAAGTGCACATGGGCACATGTATGGTATATTGGCCGAGAGCATTATGTGGTGTGTGTGTGTGTGTTATTGTGTGCTTGGGTGTTTTCCATGTGCTTGCTAACCCAGTTTATGTTATTGTGATCATATGCCTTGGTTATCTATCATGTATATGTATATGTTTGGTTTCTCCTTGTCTTTGTGTTTATTTTGCAGGTATATTGAGCTTATGGGAGGTTAAGCTTTGAGTCGTATACTCAGCTTAACTAAATAGACTTTTAATTGAGTTGTAAATATCAAGTGAACTCTACTGAGTTTTATACTCACTTCCCATTCTACTTGTTTTTCAGGAAAAGACATTCGGCCTGAATAGTGTGTGCTTGCTTTGTGCTTGTGTTTAGTACTAGCTTGCTTAATTATCAAGGTATGTGCCAATGTATGCTTGGCTTATTGGCTTTGGTTCATTACAAGTCTTATATTGTGTTGGCCGAGACTTATGGACTAAGTTTGCAGGCTTGTAGTGTGAGGGACATGTCTAGGAGAGCTATGGATATGTGGACACTGGCTTTGATCATAGTGTTTACCTTTATGACTATGAATATGGCAATTGGGTTGGTGTTGCAGTGTGTACTTTTGTATGGGATCCTTAAGGTATTGTTTGACCATTAGTGGTTATGGGTTGTACTAACTTGGCTAGAAAACTTGGGTTCATGGCATGTGGCCATGTTGGTTTCTAGGTAGACTACCTTTTTGTGTACACATATGTAGTCCTAGATACCTAGCTTTGGTCTTGGTTTTGTTGGACTTTTGTGCCAAGTTATGTGTATATGTATGGCTGGTTTTGGACATGTGTATATATGTTGAATGCTTTGGGCCAAGGTTTGGCACCTTTATAAATGGCTATGGGCTTTTGTTTGTGTATGTAAATATGAACCTCCATGTGTACCTTTGTTGGCCGAGAAGAACATGTGCATATCAACTTGTGATTTCAAAATCAAAATGAATACTGTGGGCTTCTTGGTTGCCATATAAGTAGCACACTTGATTGCACACCACATATGCACTTGAAATTTTCATTAAGTGTTGCCTTGCTTGTCATGCAAGAAATCTATTAAGCCTTACTTGTTTTGCAAGTTAATGGTATTGGCCCTTGCATCTGTTGCAAGTAATTAATGGGTTTGTTTTAAAAGCCTCCTGGGCCACCTCCCAGGCCTTTTACCTTAAGAAAATAAGACTTAAAGATAACTATTGTTGGCTAGCCGAAACCATAAAGTGGGGGTTTAAGTTACAGTTTTGGGGAGTTAAACCTAGAACTCATGGACCAGGGCTTGTGTGAGGTGTGACACTCCTCATCCTACTCCTTGAACTACAAGGCATTTCCTTGTCCTTTAGCAAGCGTAGCTTGCCAGCCTAACTAGTGATAAATCACTAGTTGAACCTCACCCATTTATGTTGTACAGGGGAATTATGGTGGCACTATTGTAAACTAGGCCATAAAGACCTTGTAGACTAGGTGTACCAAGGTTTCACCTTGCAACCTCGTGGCCAACGGCACGACTAGGTCACCAAAGGTTCTAAACCTTTCACCTTAGCTAGTGGTACTTAGTTATGAATCTTTGTAAGCTAGTTTTCTTGCTTATGGTACAAGTAACCATAAAACCATCAAAAACTCAAGAAAACTCCTAGGTCTTGAAGGACTTTTGGAAGTCCTAAAGTAGCCCTAGAATACTTAGACCTCAAGGTACCCTAAGAATCCCCTTAGGTCTCCCCTCGACCCTCCTAGCAAAACTTGGAAAATTCTGCTAACTTGCTTGTGGCGATTGATCCCATAGTTGGTAACGTTCTACCAACTTTCTCCTGTATTGGTGACGCATCACCAACTGTGGTGACGCATCACCACAGTTGGTGACATTCTGCCAACTCTTTTTGGGATTGGGGACACATCGTGGGCATTGACCTAAAATTGGCGATGTGTCGCGAATCTGTGATTTCTGCAGAATTCTCACGGATTTTGCTACTACGAACTTTGGACACCTCCCAAACATATCATACATGCTTAGAATGCCTCCAAACTTCGTATAAACGTAAAACACGCTGCATAGATCATAACCAACTATCACAAGCCAATCTATGATGCCTTGTAACATCATTCCAATCCTCACAAACCTCATAGTCCACCACAATTCAACCATATCCTCTAACTAATGCTATTGCTAGAATCACTCAATTTCTTCAAGCAAACTCATGCCAATAGCATTAATTTAACTTCAAAACATAACTCCCTTACCTCAATTCCAAGTAACAAGAAAGAATCAAACTCTTTTCCAGTCCACTAAGCTCACCAAAGTACCACCTAAGTTCCAAGCAAAACATAGGCACCAAGAATCAAATTCTTGTTCCCTAACTGAAACCCAAGGTCCTAACAAACCAATAAACATGAATTCAATCAAGAACACATTGGTTACCTCATACTAAAAATATGGGATGGGAGAACACATGGCTCCAACACCAAAACCATGGTTTAACACTTGAAATGGGCTCCCAATGGTCTATATACCTTTGATGGTTTCTCTTTGCACCAAGAAACTTGGATTTCAAGGTCAATTCGAAGGCAAAATGAGGGTGGAACGGATGAACTCGAAATTTTGGTAGCCATCCCTCATTTTCCCTTTTTATAACCCTTGCTTAACACAAAAGCCACAAAAGTATTAGACTTAATACACTTAAGCTCCCATCTTTTGGTAACTTAGTTATTCTTGAATAATTCCTGTTTATTTCTTCAAGTTTAGGTTAAGGTTGAACGTTAAGATATAAAACTTCATTTTAACCACTCGGGACCAAGCCTGGTTATTTAGGATGCAAAATTACCATTTTCCCCCTAAACCTCATTTAGTGCCTTAATTTCCCCGGAACTCAGTGAACTTTGATAAACTTTCCTATTCTTATATGTAAACTTGAATTAAGGTTCAAAACTTAATTTAAAATAATTTACCTTCCTCAAGTATGTTTCCCACTAGTAGGGCCATAAGAAAAGTGCTATTAGAGGACCAGATTCCTTATGGAAGACAACTAAGGACAAAGAAAACATGAAAAGGCATAAAGGACCTAAGTGTTCTAATGTAGGCCTTAAGATGTGTATGCCGTTGACTTAAGTCAAAGGTAAAATTATGGGGTTATCCCACCTAAGGAGGGGCTGATAAACTAACATAAGGATGGTCAAATGTGGCCAAGAGATTAAGACTAAGAAACCATAGTCTTGTAGTAAGGAAAATGGCATAAAAGAAGGTTAAGACTACTTTAATGTGTTTAGAGTACTTTTGACCATTTAAGTAGTCAAGACCACCTTTTCTTCTCTCATATTCAGCCATAACTACCAAAGGATGCAACCCACCCTCATCCACACTTCCTCCATAGCCACCATACCTTCAAACTCAAAACTACTTGCAATTGAAGTGAAGGAACAGCAATTGGAAGCTATTTGATGCCAAGACTTGAGTATACCTTGGATCAATCTCCAATTTTAGAATACACTAAAAGTAAGGAGTTCTCTTTCTCTCATGGATTGTTTACTGTACTTTCAAGCATCCATGGAGCTAAGGCTAAGCTTGGAAGAGAGCCATGAGCTTGATGAACCAAGCTTAGTGAGGGGAGTGCATTATTGAAGGTTTTGTGACCTAGTCTGAAATGCATAGTGATGGTAGTGAATGGAAGGGTTTCTGGAGCCCAAAGTTAGTGTTAACTAGTGTTAAAGTCCTCCTAAGACCAAGCATTATCTTGAGGAGGCCTACCATAGTGATTTACTTAAGTTTATTGCCTATTTTATGGACTAACCTATGGTTTTTGTTGCTGCCGCATGTCATATGTTTGTTGGTTGTGAATGGTTACTGCATTTGGTTGCTATATATTGTATATATGCAATGTGGTTTTTTGTTTTAGTGTCTTTGGATTTAGGTTTTAATGAGGGCCACATTTCCTTAAGAAACCAAGTGTTTTCCTTACTAACTTTCACAATGAAACTTACTACTCTCAATTTTGCCATTTCAGATCCAGCAGAAAGATCACCTTTAAACTAACCTTTGTTGTTTGAGTTGTGATTTGAAATTTCAGGTATTTCAACATTGATGTATCTAGTTAGGATCTGGAAAGTTGGGTGATTTTAGGAGCATATTTGATATTTTAAGTGATGGTACTTATTGTGTTATACAACAGCTATCTAGCATCCTATTTCTGGAGTCCATTGTGTCTCAGGCACTCCTGTAACTTAGGGTGCATATTTAGTTGAGTTAAGGTAATTATGCAGTGCATGTGTGGATGTACATTTTGTGTATGTAAAATGAGACAAGTATGTGAACATTTCAGTAATATTTTGGCTATATATGTGATGTGGTGCAAAGCTGCCTAAGTGTGAATGATAGGCTGCTTACTTGTAAATTCTATTTTGGCCACATATTGTTGCTTTATGCAAGTGTATGTAATTCTTATGTCTAATGGACATGTATGGGATACTTTTGGAGGGCTTACCCCTTGTGAATGAAGTGTTTGCATACGTATGAAATTTTGTATGGGTTAAATGGTCAAAAAGTGACCAGAATTTGGACTTTGCACTCAAAGTTCTATATCTGCATGTGTAGAGTGAAGGTTTGAATGAAATTTTGACCACACCTAGATGACATCAAGAGGTTGAAATGAGATTTAGAATTTCTAAATTTAGAGCCCTGTAACCAAAGATATGATGTTGTAAAGTTGGCTAAGTTACTGTTTATTTAGTCAAAATTTTCTAACCAAGTTAAAAAATCCATAACTTGGTCCATAGGTGGGCTATTGATGTAAAACCAAAATCCTTGGTTTGCTTAAAAACTCTAATTAATAATGAAGTAAGGAAAATAGGGGTTACATGGCTAGATTAATGAATTTTTTTGGAAGAAGTTTTAGGTGCAGTGGCTAGTCACTTACACTTAATAAGATTGCCTAACGTGTGGTAGCCAAGATTAAGGCTTGTGCTAGTGTTTTCCTTCCTGACCTCCATGGTGTGCATAAAATGTGAATATGGTGGGACCAATATGCATGCATTTACATAGTGCTCAAGAGGGCCACTTGGGTATGCACACAAAAGGTATTGTTCTAATGGCCTAAAGAAAATACCAATGCTGGGAGTTTTAAATGCACAATTTTGGCACCATAACTCGACTACCCCATAGTCGGTAATAGTTAGTACTATTACTTCATTGACAAGTAACTAAGAAAACTGGAATCATAAAGATTCCATAACATTATACTAACAAAAGACTACTGCAACAACTCTCAGTGGTTATTGGGCTCAAAACAGTTAGAAATTGCACAACATAAGATAAGGGAGTGAGAATTTGCAATTTTTAGTAGGGGAACTTTACCTACAAGGGAAAATGCTAAGGGCAATATATATTATCATATGTAGTCTATTATGAGCTCGTACAGTGTGTAACTAAACCTATGCACATACATTTCAGTCCATTGGGACCTATCCTTTACTTAGTACTTGAACTACAAGGCATTTCCTTGTCCTCTAGCAAGCTTAGCTTGCCAATCTAACCAGTGATAAATCACTAGTTGAAACTCTCCCTTATGTTGTACCGGGGCACTATGGTGGGCCTATTATAGCCTAGGCTGTAAAGACCTCATAGACTAGGTGCACTAAAGTCTCACCTTGAAACCTTGTGACTAACTACATGGCTAGGTCATTGAGGGTACTAAACCACTCACCCAAGTTAGTGATACCTAGTTGTGATCCTTTATAAACTTAGTTGTTTGCTTGCGGTTAAACCACTCACCCAAGTTAGTGATACCTAGTTGTGATCCTTTGAAAAATTAATTCCTTGCTTATGGTCGAACTAACCATAAGACTACATAAAATTTAAGAAAACTTCAAGGTCTCAGATGAGTTTTGGAAGTCTCATAGTACCCCTAGAATGATTAGGCCCTAAGGTACCCTAAGAACCCCCTTGAACCTTCTAGCAAAATTTCAAATTTTGCATGCTGACACGTCCCAACAGTTGTCGACGTGCTGTGAATTTTTATGGTAATGGTGATGTTGTTGGGTTTCGGAAGCCAAACAGCGCAGCGGAATTTAACCAAAACCCTCCAGGATCCAAGTGAAACGAGGTAAACCGGGTGTTCAAAAATTTCATACCTAATTTTCGGTTAAGATCTCTCACTCAACTGTAGAGTCGAATCACAAAACCTGAACAGTTGACGTGTTCAGGCTCTCTATGGTATCCACACGAGCCTCTCGGGATCACCACGCTTCCACCACGTCCCAGCAGATGCGTTTCTCTTGCGCTCGCAGTGCTAGCTTGCGTCCTCCAAGGAATTGCAAGAGAAGAATGTGGCTGTCCTTTTGGGAGGCTAGGGCTAGGAGACCTACGAATTTCTCACTTAAAAGTTGTATTTATAGTGAGACTCAACTTCCAGGCCTAATGGGTTTCAAAACCCTAATCCAATTAGGATTTAATTTCGGGCTTAATAATGGCTCAACTCCTTGGCCCATTATTAATATGAAATTAAAGTGAAACCATAACCCAAATAATTAGCCCTTGCACTCTAATGATCCAAATAGCAATGATCATAAGCAATGAGCGGTGTCTAGCAACACATCATTGCTACCCAAGTGACAAGATTGTTGGTGAATCGACTAAACCTTTATGATCATCACCGATATATGCCATTGTCCCTTTGTCCAAGATATCAAGACTAAGCACGAGACATGGAATGTGTCACTCTCGTATAGCCCAATCTTTGGTTTCTTGATTACTGAGTAGACCAACTTAAACGGATGACTTTGATATCGTATATCAACTCATCGGAGCATGGCCATGCATTTTCTAAGTCTCACTCTATCAAGGGGCCCGAAGATATCACTCCCGTTACATAGGAGGGACAAATCCCATCTTGATCATACAAATCCCTCCGCATGATATGTGACATACCCAATGACCTCCTTCAAGTTCACTGAGTTACGAGCAACAAAGGAAAGTATCAAAGTATGTGACTCACATGTAGGGAACCTTGATGATCTTAGGTCGAAGGACTACATATACCATGATCACTATGAGAATCACTTATGACACTCATATAACGATCCATGAAGTGTTCTCATGGTGGGTCGGTCCAGTACACAAGTTCTCCAACTTGTACCCATATGTAGACTACATATCTCATATTAGTCTCCACATATGCTAGTCATTATGTATTATTGCAACCCGCTCCACAATAATACTAGACTAGGGATGTTTAAGAATATCATTATTCTAGGGTTACAATTATGTTTATTACGTTATGCAGAAACAAAACAACAAACAAAATTGCTGGATTAATGCCTAAATAAAATATCATGACTCAATGTGCAAAAATACAATCATCTCATGATTGGCTTTTTGGGCACAACACTAACAGATGTGTCATAGGAGTTGATGTCTAATGGCAACGCATCACCAATACTACAAAAACCCAGAAAATTTCAGGTTTTGTTGCTATAAACTCTGGACACTTACCAAACATATCAAACATGCTTGGTTAGCCTCCAAACTTCAGATACCTATAAAACAAGTTGCATAGATCACACCTAACTATCACAAGTCATCCTATAATGCATTTAAGCATCATTCTAATCATCATAAACCTCATAGTCCACCATCAACTAACTATTCCGGAAAACTAATGCTAATGTTAGAATTACTTGCATTCATCAAGGAAACTCATTCCAAGAGCATCAATTAAGCTTAAGAATATAACAACCTTACCCCAAACTCAAGTGACAAACAGGATTCAAGCTACTCTTCTAGACAAACCAAGTTCCACAAGTTCTACCTAAGTTTCAAGTAATCAAAGACATATAACACCAAATTACAAACTCCTAACCAAAACCCAAGCATCCAAACAACTAATAAATAGGAAATCACCAAGAACACACTTGTTACCTTGTATAAAAAATAGGAGGGTGGCTAGAAATGTGATTCCAAGCTTCAAAAACATAAAATTCCTCTCGAATCATGCTTCCTTGAGCAATTATACCCTTGGTAGCTTCAAATTTCACCAAGAACACTTGATTTTGGGCATGAATTCATGGAGAAAAGGTTAAGGGAAGGATGAACTTTGGTTTGAAGATGGAAATGGCAGCCATCCCCTACCTTTACTAGGTTTTCTTCCTTTTCTTAAATCCAAGCTACTAAAGTATTAAAAAAGTTACAAATAAACCCACTTCTTTTATGTAGCCTTAGTCAACCTTGGTCAAATCTTGTCTATCTCAAACTAAGTTTGGATTAAAGTTAAAATTTCGGTTATAAAACCTCTTTTTCTAACTCCCGAGACACAGGCCGACACTTCAGGATAAAAAAAATTACTATTTTTTCCCTTGATCTCTTCAGGTGTCATAACTCCTCAGAACTTAGTGAGCTTATCTAAAATGTTTAATCTTGCTTAGTTAAGTTGAAATAAGGTATTAAACCATGAATTTAATAAATTTTACCTACCTCAACTGAGTTCTCCACTAAGAGGGCCGTAACATGACCAACCTGTGATCTCACTCTTTTTGCTCTGGGATTTCTCCTATCCTCATCTTCCACCTCAGCGATTTCATGACTTGTATCTTTTAATCTTCTAGAAGGAAAAAATTTAGATGTGTTCCTTGTCTCCTTTTCTGCTTGCTGTTGTAGATTTTGAACTAGTTCTCTTCATGGTTGTGCTTGTATCGGCCTTAATAAGTTTTCATTGATTAGAGGTAAGTTTTCCTAAAGCTTTAATGAAATCTGTGGCACTTCATGCTGGACCTTAAATGGGCAGATTTGAGGGGAGGTAAGTTTCATGGAGAAACTTAGTAAGTAGAACACTTTAACACTAAGGTAATGTAACCTTTAGCAATCACCTACATCCAAAGATACTAAAACACAATGCATATATCAAATATAGAGCAACCAAATGCAGCAATCATTCACAAACACCAAACATATGTAATGCGGCAGCAACAACATACATTGGTTAGTCCATAAAACATGTAATAAATATAAGTAGATCACTATGGTAGCCTTCCTTAAGCATAACATTGGTCTTAGGGGAGTTTTAACACTAGTTAGTACTAACTTTGGGCTTTAGAAACCCTTAAATTTGTAGCTGTCACTCTGCACTTCATACTAGGTCACTAAGTGTATTGGCCTCACTAAGCTTGGTTCATCAAGCTCATTGCTCTCTTCCAAGCCTAGCCCTAGCTCCATGGATGCATGGAAATACAGTAACCATTCCATGAGAGCAAGAGAACTCCTTACCCTATAGGTATACCAAAATTGAAGCTTGATTCTTGGTGTACCAAAGCAATAGCACTAGTATGCTTCCAATTGCTCTTTCTTGCTTTCAATTGTAACTAATTGCAAGCTTGGAGGTTTGGTGGCTATGGAAGAGCCATGGGGGAAGTTTGGAGGTGGGTGATGGCTGGTTGGGTCAAATATGAAGGGGTAAAATTGAATTTGGCTTCTTGATTGCCTTTAGCACACTAAGCACGCTTATTAGCCTTAATCATGCTTTTATGTCTTTTTCCTTCTCACTAACCAGGGTTTCTTTGTCATCAACTCATTAGTCAACATTTTGCCCACATTTTTAACCATTTTTCATGTCGTAGCCGACCACTCTTATGATGGGATAACTCCACAATTTCACCCTTTGACTTAAGTCAAAAGTTTGAACATCTTATGGTTTACACTATGACATTTAGGTCCTTGATGCCTTTAGTGTTCCCTTTGTCCAAACTTGTCTTCTATAAGCAATTTGGTCCTCGAATAATGCTTTGCTACCATTCATGTCCTTCCCTAACTAACCAAAGCTCTTTTTGAAAAGTTTTGCAATTAATACCCAAACTTCCAAAACCTTATAAAAAGGTCCATACATTACTTGAAAAACAAGCAATCCTTAAGGCTTTTCCTGGAGGCCAAGTTCCCATCATAGAACAATTTTAAGGAGGTGTTGATCATGCCCTTTACCCCGCACACTTCAATCACTATGATGAGAATTACACAATATAATGGTTTTTAACCATTATGCCACACTTTATAATTCTCCCATTTTTGTGAGGTGGTAACAATATGGGAAGTGTCTTTCCTAGGACATATTAAGGATGCACAAGACCTTAAGGCAGACCTTGAAAAGGTCAAGGCAATTCAAGAATGGGAAAGACCAAAGTTTGCAAAGGAAATGAGGAGTTTCCTAGGATTAGCTGGATATTCCTAAAGATTTGTATCAAGTTTTTCTATGATTGCCTCAGCTCTTTCTCATCTGACCAAAAAGGGCTAAAGGTTTAAGTGGACTAAGAAATGTGAAAAGAGTTTCCAGGAGCTCAAGAAAAGGTTAGAAAGGAACTATCAGAATTGGAAGAGGAACCAACTTAGCTCCAAGGTATATAGGTCCTTATGAAATCTTGGATAGAGTTGGCAAGGTAGCATACAGGTTAGCTCTACCACCAAGCATGTCAAGTGGTCATAATATTTGTCACATCAGTATGCTTAAGAAGTGTCTATTGGGCAGCAAGCATAATATTGCAGTGGAAGACATATAGTTAGAACCTAACTTGACATATGAAGCAAAACCTATAGCAATCTTGGCCAAGGATACCAGAAGGTTAAGGGACAAGCTCATTCCCATAGCTAAATTTTAGTGCTAGATGAACCAAGCTTTGTGAGGGGAGGTGCACTTAGTGAAGGTTTCAGCCATAGTGTGAAATGCACAATGATGAAAGCAAAAATTAGGGTTTCTAGAGCCCAAAGTTAGCACTAACTAGTGTTAAAATTGTCCTAAGACCAAGGTTAAGCTTGAGGAGGGCTAGCATAGTGAGTTGCATATGTTTAGCACATGTTTTATGGCCAACCAATGATACTTGTTGCTACCACATACATGTGTTTGTTGTTTGTGTTTGGCTGCTGCATTTGGTTACTTTTTGTTGGATATATGCATTGCATTTCTAGTGTTTTAGTGTCTTTGAATATAGTTAATATCAATCCTAAGGTGGCCTTAAGTACCTAAGTGTACTCCTTGCTAAGTTTCCAAGTCAAACTTATCTCCCTCAAATATGTCCATTTCAGGTGATGCGGATAGATCTCATTCAAACTGACATTTTTTGTTTGAGTTTTAATATGAAATTTTAGGTACTTAAACTTCCATGTATCTAGTTGTGATCTGGAGTTTTTTCGTATTTTAGGAGCACATTTGGTATTTTTAATGATGGCACTTACTATACTATGTACCAGCTGTCCAGCATCTTGTTTTCTAGAGTGCATTGTGTCTAAAGATCTCCTATAACTAGGGTGCTAAGTTAAGAAAATTATGTTGTTCATGGATGCATTTACATGTAACTCTTATAAATTTTGGACAATGTATGTGAACATTTGTGGGTTGTTTCGCTATGTATAAGGATGCTATGTACAGGCAGCCTAACTGTGTAACATAGGCTGCTTGTTTGTAAATTTTGGTATTGGCTAAGTAAAGATTCTAGCTGTAGGGGAATCTATTTCCTATGTGTTTTGGACATGTATGGTGATGCCCTGCAGCATCTTCACTGTGTGACATGGTGTTGCCAAGAGGGACTTCCAACAAGGGAGAACACCTAAAGTGTATGTTTCCCAGGAGGATCTGCCTAAAACACTCAGAAAACAGGGATTAGGAGGTCCCCGGAGTCTTTTTCTGGGGAGGAGCCTCCGACGCCCAAGTTAGCTCTTTGGAAGCGGAGAGAAGTATTAAGGGTCAGAAGTTCTCGCCTATTATCTCTTTACGTGAGAGTCCCAAAAAGAAGATCCCCTAGTGATGCCATTTCCTGGGTATATATAGGAGGGTGTGGCCCACTCATATCGTGACACTTGTTCGGTAGGATGTAATTTGTACCTTCTGAGTGTGGGGGCCTCTAGCCGCTTGTAGGCTCCTCGGGCCACAGGCTGGGGTAGTCATAGCCCTACATGACAGGACGTGGACTATCCCGGCGTGTCAGAGCGCATGTGAGGGCGGTGTGTAGCATGTGTGGGTGACATGTCAGCGGCTCCTTAAATGCTTCTGCCATACCCCCGAGGTCCCCTTACTCGAGGACTTCCCTTGGAGCGAGGACCTTTCATCCGGGGTTATGCTAGTGGTTCGGGGGATTTCCTAGCGCTGAAGTTCCTTGTTCGGGGGGGTTTCCCTACCAAGAGTGGCGGGTCCTTCCCCCCAAAGGTAGTTTGGCTTCTAGAGGGAGGCGACGCGCTATCTTTCCGAGGTTAGAGCTGTCATCCTCAGAGGTGCTGGCTGGCCACCAAAGTCATATGCTAGAGGCGCTAGACTTCATCCTTTCCAAGGTCTCCACATGCACTCCTTGTGAGTAACACTCGACTTACTGAATGCAGTACTTCGGCTATCACATGCCCCCCCTCAAGAAGCCGAAGTGGGACTTCGGCTTGCAGACTTTCTGGGAACACTTCTTACGACTCGGAATCGTGACATTCTCGAAAAAAGCACTTCGCTGTCTGCAGGCCTACCCTGTTCAGCCAGGCGCCACTGTCTGCCCTTTGATGTCCTTGAGGTGCCCAATCTCTTTACTTTTTCAACTATTCAGTGAACCATCGTGTCTTGTAACCAAGCATGTCAGTCTGGAGTGATGTGCCCGGATTTTCAAGGTGTCAAAAAGCATGGCCTAGTTTGCCACGCTGGTTGACACGTGGCAAACACAAGTTAGGGGATGGTCACGTCGGTTAAACCAGCCGCCTCTTTTTGTGTGCGAGGAGCAGTTATAGCGTCGGTTCGCCTTCGTGGGGCAATTATGACATCGATTCGGTTACCCTTCCTCGGTCTATATAAACCTTTCTCCGTCATAATCTTCTCTTGCTTTCTCTTTGCTCTCATTTTGCTCTCGTCTGTTTTTATCCTTTCTCCTCTTTTCTTGCGGCGACATTCACGGTGGAGCGATTTCCGGCCACCATTCACAACAGCGTCTTCAAACCCTGATTTTGGCAAAACTTTCGGTGGGTTTTGATTTCTGAAGTTTCTTCAGTTTTCTAACTTTTTCTAGATCCCCGAAGTCATTTTTCCTTTCTCCGAGGTCTCTTTTTAGCCAACCATGTTTTCAGCTGTTCCTGAGAGCTGGCAACCTCTTACGTCTCACCCTTGTTGCTCCACTTCTGAGAAATTAGAGAAGTGGACAACCAAATTTTTCCTTCCCTCTTACGCCACCACAAGGTTACCCCCCCTCAGTCACTTTAGCTTTATGAACCAGGACGACGAGGTTACTATTTTTTGAGCCCAACTGAAGGCCGGACTTCGGTTTCGCCCCGTGAAGATGATTTGTGACTTTTGCCAATTTCATGGCATAGCTGTGAATCAGCTTCCTCCCAACTCATACTGCTATTTCAACGCCTTTCTTTGCATGTACGGGGTCTTCGGGGTAAAACCCCATTTTATCTTGTTCCTGCAATACTACAAGCTCTATCCGGTTCCGAAGGGTGGCTTTTATTTCATGCTACCTCGGGGATCTGGGACCAAAAAATTCATGTTCACCTTCACTACCAAAGATAGCTAGCGAGGGTGGCAAAGGAAGTTCTTCTTCCTAAAGGTGGCGGAGGCCTGGTCGGATGTTCCGACAAAGTTTGCTCGGGGAAAGCTAGAGACGGATGTCATGGATCCCAAGAAGTTGCTAACTCTCGAGTTGGCGGCAAGTTTTGCGGACTTCGACAGACGTATCCATGCTGTCGCTGACTGGGATACCAAGGTCCCTCCACGCTCCCTCTACCCCTTCCTTATCATGTGAAAGCTCATGATCGAGGAGGTCCTTCCGGAGTTGGGGGTAGTTAAGGAGCATAAGATGGACCTCGGCATTCCAGCTCTTGCCACTGAGGGGAAGGAGTCCTTGCTAGTGAAGCTCCTTCGGGGGGAGCTCACTTACGAAGCCTTTTTCAAAAGCAAGTTTGATTTCAAAATTTTTAGTATAAGTACCTGTGTGGACTCACACCGATGTTTTCCTTCTTTTTCAGAGATGGGTGATGAGTCTGCTGCTTACTGTAAGTCCCTCTTCCTCGGTCAGGCCGAAAAGGGGGAGCAAATGAAGAAGGGCATCTCCAAGAGGCACAAGACTACTAGGAGTGGACCACCTTCGGCCAAGAAGGCAAAGAAGGACACCCTTCTTTCACCCCCGGAGGATGTGGCGGAGGTTGGCGGTGACATTGCAACTTCCACCAAGCCTGAAACTCCCGCCGAGCCTGAAACTACCTCCAAGGTTCCTGCCGGGGTGGTTACCATTGCTGCTTCTCTGAGTCCCTCTATGTCGGCGAATCTTTTGGGCTCTTTGGCAGGGGGTCCCTCTGCTGAGGAGTTGGAAAGATGCTAAAGGGACAAAGGCAAACATGTCCCTGCTGACGTGGAGGAGATCCGAGACTCCGACGATGACGTTGCTAAGGTTGTGCCAGGTTTGTCTCTTATCCCCTTTTGAGTACTCGCAATCTTATAGCTTTGATAGGCAAGGAGTTTTGCCTAACGAGACGTAGTATGCTTTTGTTTTTTGTAAAGGAACTAGTGCCCATAGCTTGGATGGTTGAACATGCCCAAAGGCGGGCTTTTCGGGATTTCCACATCCCGAAGGATAAGGTTCCAAGGGAGCCATTCTGGTCTTTCATGGAGGACATGAATTTGTTCTTCGAGGATTGCCAGGAAATGGCTCCCCAAATGGCAAGGGGCGTGCTCAATCAGGCTTCTTTCAAGGCTGTTGCCGAGGAGTGCGCCACCAAGGATGCCTTTGCCGCCAAGGTCTCCGAGCATGCTGCTCAGGAGCCTCTTCATTTTCCCTCCCACTTTTTTGTCTAAGTGTTTTGGCTTTCCTTGTGCAAATTCGATTGAGTACCCTCTTCCTCTTTTTTGCAGCTTCTAGGGTATAGTGGATATCTCCGAGCTTGGGCGGCAAAGCAATCTTCGATCCGAGCTTGGGCCGAAGATAAGTTGGAGAAGGCCAGGGTCTTCTGTGCTAGCTCTGTCGTAAAAATGGCGAGTTAAGCCGGATAGCCAAGGAGGAAATTGCCATGCATCAGGAGGAGTTCTTGAAGGGCCAAGAGGAGCTCTTGAAGGATTTCTCCAAGAAGATGTCTGACCTTGGCGAGAAGGTTATGAGCTTGACCTCGGCCAATCAGGCCATTCAGAAGGAGAAAGAATAAGAAGCTGCTCTCCTAACGAAGGCCCTTGCTGACAACGCCGAACTTCAAGCCAAGGTCGACTCACTGAAGAAGGGTTCAAAAAACAAAAAGAAGATAAAGGAGCTGGAGAAGGAGGTTGCAGATCTCCAGAATGAGGTTAATGGCTTGGACGTCGAGAAAGACAAGGCCGTTCAAGTGACCAAGGTTGCCTTTCAGGACAACTTCTGCCTAGCTCGTCACCAAGTTCTGAAGAAATATCCAGACCTCGACCTTTCCTTCTTGGCTGCCCTTTGTTAGTGTTGTGCCCAAAAAGCCAATCATGAGATGATTGTATTTTTGCTCATTGAGTCATGATATTTTATTTAGGCATTAATCCAGCAATGTTGTTTGTTGTTTTGTTTCTGCGTAACGTAATAAACATAATTGTAACCCTAGAATAATGATATTCTTAAACGTCCCTAGTCTAGTATTATTGTGGAGCGGGTTGCAATAATACATAATGACTAGCATATGTGGAGACTAATATGAGATATGTAGTCTACATATGGGTACAAGTTGGAGAACTTGTGTACTGGACCTACCCACCATGAGAACACTTCATGGATAGTTATATGAGTGTCATAAGTGATTCTCATAGTGATCATGGTATATGTAGTCCTTCGACCTAAGATCATCAAGGTTCCCTACATGTGAGTCACATACTTTGATACTTTCCTTTGTTGCTCGTAACTGAGTGAACTTGGAGGAGGTCATTGGGTATGTCACATATCATGCGGAGGGATTTGTATGATCAAGATGGGATTTGTCCCTCCTATGTAATGGAAGTGATATCTTCGGCCCCCTTGATAGAGTGAGACTTAGAAAATGCATGGCCATGCTCCGATGAGTTGATATACGATATCAAAGTCATCAGTTTAAGTTGGTCTACTCAGTAATCAAGAAACCAAAGATTGGGCTATACGAGAGTTGTTAGGCACCACCTATGTGCTTGGCTTAGGCCAAGGAGAACCAAGGGAAATGAGAGAAAACAGAAAGGGAAGAAAGAAGAGCCATGGAGACTGGCACAATGACTTATGTGCAAAACTGGAAACTATCAGGACTTAGTTGCACATGGAAAATGTACTATGGGAAAGCTGACAGAAAACTGAGAAAGGGGACCAAACTGTGCACTAAGTTAAGTGGTATAAGTGAAACCACAAGTTTAAAGATGGCATTGTTGGCCATGCAAAGTTCTATAATGGCTAGTGCAAGACTAGACCATTTGTGGGGGACAACAATGATTACTAGTCAAAATCTTGTCTACCACTAGTGTACTATTCACTAGTTACTAGTTAAACTAACTATTTTTTATGTTAGTTACATGGCCGGTCATGCATGGGTGCTTATGACGCCTTGGTACTTGTGTTGTTTATTTGCTTGGCACTTTGAGCCATATGTGGACTTAAGTGCCCATTTAGACACAAGTTTGAGTGGCGGCCTTGTGCATAAGTGGACTTAAGGGCTATATTGCGCCATGCAAAGAAATGGAAGTGAAATTGGCATTTTGGCTAACTAAAGCCAATGACTTTCGGCCGAAACTAGCCTAAGTCCATTTGCTTCATTTCGGGCTTCCTTGCCTTTGCTAAACCGAGAGCATTCTTGAGAGAGCTCCTTCACAATCTTGTCTTGATTTCAAGAACCTTGAAGCCATTTGAAGAATTCAAGCTAGGAAGGCTTGTCTCGGCATAAGCTCACTTGGAATCAAGCTTTGTTTATGAAGAAATGGTGAAGGGCCGAGCCATTTGAGCTAGGGTTCTTGAGGTAACCTTGGTATTTCCTTGAATCCATGGTATTTCTTTCCATGAACAAGGATTTTGAATGCTCATACGTTGCTAAGCTTGGAGATTAAAGCAATTGAATTATTTGGTGGAAAACCTAGTTATGGCCGAATATGATGAACATGTGTTCTTGGTGTTCTTCTTGGAATTCATGGAAATTAATCCATGTGTGATGCTTGTTGATGATCATTTAACCTTGTGATAGGTTGTTTGGGCGAAGAACACCAAGATTGCGCAAGTTAGTGCTTTGGCCGAAAGTGTATTTTGAGGTAACCCATGTTCAACCTTTGTTTACATGGCATTAACGCCATGAACCATGCTTAATGATGCATTGGTAGATGTGTGTGGCATTGGATTGAATGAAGAACATGTATATGTGAAATGGGCACTATGGCCGAAAGGGTGGAAATGGTGTTTACATGTATTTTGCTTAGTTACATGGTAATTGTGCCATGAGTAAGCTTATTAGTTGTTTGACTACTCATTTGGTGTAATGGAATGTTGAGTAGTACCATGAGATAAAAATGTGTGCTTTGGCCGAAAGCTTGAATTGGAGTGAAATGGTATATTTCACTTGGTTACTTGGCATTAATGCCATGGTTGTTGTTTATTGGAGATTATAATGGCTCATGGTATGTGAGATTAATGGGCAGCTTATGTTTAAGTATTTTGGCTTATATGGCCGAGAGCTTCAAAGTGTTGGGTGATAGTGTCTTTCATTGAAATCATGGTATTTGATCCATGGGTTATGTTGTTAATGATTATGCCTTATTATGGTAGGCATTGAGGTTGAAAGGCACTTGGACACTTGAAGTTTTATTGGAGACCGAGAGCTTGAGGTAGGGTTCACTACACTTGAGTTCGCTTGGTAATATATGCCATGGTTCAAGTGTTAAGGTGGCTAAGTGATGGTTAAAATTTGCCATGTGATCTTAGTTACTTGATGGGCTTATTGGTTATATTTGGTTGCAATGTTGATTAGCTAATTGACTATGGTACATGTACTAAAAATGCAAGTGAATGTGGCCTATTTGCTTGGCATTTTGGGAGCTCCATATGGAATGTTATTGGTAAGATTATGTGCAAGGATTGCACACGGGTACATGTATGGCTTATATGGCCGAGAGCAACAATGTGAAGTGTGTGTGAGTACTTGTGTGCTTTGGTGATTTCTTGTGCATGCTAACCCCCATTATGGTTTATTGTATATGGTTATACTTGCTTTTCTTGTCTTTGTGTTTGTTTTGCAGGTTGAGCTAACTAATTGGAGGTTAAGCCTTGAGTGTTCACTCGGCTTAACTAAATAAACTCTTTAAGAGTTGGGTATAATGAAGTGAATCCTACTGAGTTAAACTCACTGCCCATTCTCCATTTTTTTTTCAGGCAAGGATATTCAGCCTGAGTAGTGCTAAGCTGCCTTGTGTGTGCACTTAGTGTTATTTGCTTTGTTACTAAGGTATGTGCCAATGTGTGCTTGGCTTGACACTTTAGAATTACTTGCAAGTCTTATTGTGAGTTGGCCGAGACTTATGGTTTAAGCTTGCAGGCTGTAGAGTGGGAACTGTCTAGGGGAGCATGGATATCTGGACTTTAGCTCTGGTTTTGCTTTTCACCTTTATGACCATGAACATGGCCGTGGGCTTGGTGTTGCAGTGTGTGCTTTTGTATGGGATCCTTAAGGTGATGTTTGAGCACTAGGAGTTTGGTCTCGGTCTGTATATAACTTGGCATGAACAACTTATGGGTGCTTGGCATTATTAGCCATGTTATTTGCTAGGTAGACTACACTTTTGGTTGTGTATATTTGTAGTCTTGGATACCTAGATGGTGATGTTATTTTGAGAACCTTGTATGCCAAGTTATGTATGGGAGTATGAATGATTATATGTATGGATATGTGTTATAAGCATTATGGGCCAAGGCTTGGCACTTTTGAGTGTTGTTAATGGCATGATCTTGCAAGTTTTATGGTGCACCTTTGTATGTATGTTTGATGGCCGAGAGCTACATGCATTATTCCTTGTGGTTTTCCAAACTTAAACCAACATTGTGGGCTTCTTGGTTGCCATGTAGGTAGCACACTTGATTGCACACCAAGTATGCACTGGAAGTTGCATTATTTGTTGCCTTGCTTGTTATGCAAGAAAGTGGTTTGGGCCTTACTTACGCTGCAAGTAATTACTAGTTTGGTTTGAAAGCCACCTGGGCCACCTCCCAGGCCCATTACCTTAAGAAAATAAGACTTAAAGTTAGTTCCTTTGGGTTAGGCCGAGAGCTAGTTACCCAGTTTTTAGTTTGGGCTTGTGAGTCAGGTTGGGGACTTACAGGCCAGGGCCTGTGTGAGGTGTGACAAGAGTGACACATTCCATGTCTCGTGCTTAGTCTTGATATCTTGGACAAAGGGACAATGGCATATATCGGTGATGATCATAAAGGTTTAGTCGATTCACCGACAATCTTGTCACTTGGGTAGCAATGATGTGTTGCTAGATACCGCTCATTGCTTATGATCATAAATGTGATTTATGATCATTGCCAACATGGCAAAAGCCTATTGGGTCGCACACATAGAGCTATTTGGATCATTAGAGTGCAAGGGCTAATTATTTGGGTTATGGTTTCACTTTAATTTCGTATTAATAATGGGCCAAGGAGTTGAGCCATTATTAAGCCCAAAATTAAATCCTAGTTGGATTAGGGTTTTGAAACCCATTAGGCCTGGAAGTTGAGTCTCACTATAAATACAACTTTTAAGTGAGAAATTCGTAGGTCTCCTTGCCCTAGCCTCCAAAAAGGACAGCCGCACTCTTCTCTTGCAATTCCTTGGAGGACGCAAGCTAGCACTGCGAGCGCAAGAGAAACGCATTTACCGGGACGTGGTGGAAGTGTGGTGATCCCGAGAGGCTCGTGTGGATACCATAGAGAGCTTGAACAAGTCAACTGTTCAGGTTTTGTGATTCGACTCTACAGTTGAGTGAGAGATCTCAATCGAAAATTAGGTATGAAAATTTTCGAACACCCGGTTTACCCCGTTTCATTTGGATCCTAGAGGGTTTCGGTTAAATTCCACTGCGCTGTTTGGCTCCCGAAACCGATCACCCTGGATATTCCCGAGGGGCCTCAGTGGACTTGGTCAAAAATCGAGCTCCTTAACCTACCGTTTGCCCTTCCTTCTGCACCAAAGGCGGCTGCGAAAGACACAAGAGCTGGAGCTTCCCATGACGCTGGGGTCCCTTAGATATTCTAGGGCCTTTGCCTTATTCTTTTTCTTTGTATTTTTCTTCTTGTAACCTTCTCCTTGTACCAAGACCTTCTTCAGTAAATTTTCCTTCATAATTTGGTTAATTCTTGAGCAATTTTTGTTTTCCAGTTGTCCTAACCACTTTCAGTCAAGGGACTATGGAAAGGTACACTTTGCTCGTTTCATCGGCCAACATTTGGGTACACCTTCATTGTTGGAAAAATTCCTTTAGACAAATTTTAGCCTGCCTTCGTCAGCCGTACTCGATAGACTTCACCTTTTTTGGGCCCAATCAACTTCAGAAGGAGAACTTGACTTTCGGGAGTGCGTGTTTCAGCTTTGTTCGGCGAGTTCTCTCAGATAGGGGAAAACTTCTGTACTTAGAAAAAATTTCTAACTTGTACAATTTCTCATCTAAAATCCTAAGTATAGAATTTCTTTAAGGCATCCGAGTGCCATGTATTTTTCAGTTCTCCCCCTTCGGTGTCGCCAAGTTTGTATACTCTCTTTCGGACCTCGTCTAGGACCAAGTAAAGCCCTTTCCAGTTAGGCCGAAGTACCCCATCGGGCGGTCTTCGGGGTTCAAACTCGGCCTTCCGGAGGACGAGGTCTCCTTTCCTTATTCCTTTTGGCCTAACATGCAGGTTTGCGCTTATGGCCACCCTTTGCTGAAAGGCCTTTCTTCTAAGCTCGGCCACTTCTATGTGTTCGTTAACTAGGTCGAGCTTAATTCTCAACCCAAGGTCGTTTCCTTTTTCATCGAACACTTGTATTCTAACTGATGGCCGTACAACCTCGATAGGGATAGTGACCTCTGTGCCGAAGACGAGCGAAAATGGTGTCTCACCCGTGGCCCTTCGGGGTGTCATCCGATAGCTCCACAATACACTAGGAAGTTCTCCTGGCCATTTTCCCTTTGCTTCCCCCAATCTCTTTTTCAAACCATCTTTTATGGTTCTGTTGGATACTTCTACTTGTCTGTTGCTCTGGGGATGAGCTATTGAGGTGAAGTGCATTTTTATTCCGAGGTCGTCGATGAATTCCTTGAACCCTTTGTCAATAAACTGGGAACCATTGTTGGCAACTATCACCCTCGATATGCCAAATCTGTATATGATGCTTTTCCAGACAAATTTTTGTATATCCTTTGCCGAAACAGCTGCTAGGGGCTCTGCCTCCACCCATTTGGTAAAGTAGTCTACTGCAACCACGCAGAATTTCACTCCCTCGAGTGCTGTTGGGAGTGGCCTGATGAGCTCAATGCCCCACACTGCAAAGGGACAGGGGTAGTGAGCCGAGGTTATTAATTCTGAGGGTAACCTTTGAACGCTGATGTGTCTCTGGCAACTGTCACATTTTTGGACAAACTTGTTAGTGTTGTGCCAAAAAAACCAATCATGAGATGATTGCATTTTTGCACATTGAGTCATGATATTTTATTAAGGTATTAATCCAGCAATTATGTTTGTTGTTTTGTTTCTGCGTAACTTAACAAACATAATTGTAACCCAAGAATAATGATATTCTTAAACGTCCCTAGTCTAGTATTATTGTGGAGCGGGTTGCAATAATACATAATGACTAGCATATGTGGAGACTAATATGAGATATGTAGTCTACATATGGGTACAAGTTGGAGAACTTGTGTACTGGACCGACCCACCATGAGAACACTTCATGGATTGTTATATGAGTGTCATAAGTGATTCTCATAGTGATCATGGTATATGAAGTCCTTCGACCTAAGATCATCAAGGTTCCCTACATATGAGTCACATACTTTAATACTTTCCTTTGTTGCTCGTAACTGAGTGAACTTGAAGGAGGTCATTGGGTATGTCACATATCATGCGGAGCGATTTGTATGATCAAGATGGGATTTGTCCCTCCTATGTAACGGGAGTGATATCTTCGGGCCCCTTGATAGAGTGAGACTTAGAAAATGCATGGCCATGCTCGGATGAGTTGATATACGATATCAACGTCATCAGCTTAAGTTAGTCTACTCGGTAATCAAGAAACCAAAGATTGGGCTATACGAGAGTGTGCTTAGTCTTGACATCTTGGACAAAGGGACAATGGCATATATTGGTGACGATCATAAAGATTTAGTTGAATCACCGACAATCTTGTCACTTGGGTAGCAATGATGTGTTGCTAGACACCGCTCATTGCTTATGATCATAAATGTCATTTATGATCATTGCCAACGTGGCAAGAGCCTATGGGGACACACACATAGAGCTATTTGGATCATTAGAGTGGATGGGCTAACTATTTGGGTTATGATTTCTGTTACCCACTCCAGGGTAGTCCAGTTATGGTGCCAAAACTGTGCATTTAGACTCCCAGGATTGGTAATGTTCTGTAGGCCATCAGAACACTACCCTTAGTGTGCATACCCAAGTGGCCCTCTTGGGCACTATGTAAATACATGCCTATTGGTCCAACCATCACAAACATATTCACATTTCATGCACACCATGGCATCAAAGAAGGAAAACACTAGCACAAGTCTTAGTTTTGGCTTCCACACATTAGGCAATCTTGTTAAATTCTAGTGATCAACCACTGCACCTGTAACTTCCACTAATAAACTGTATCATTCTAGCCTCATACCCCCCTGTTTTATTTGCTCCATTATGAACTAGAGACTTACAGAAAACCAAGGAATTTTTTTTTACACCAATAGCCCACCCATGGACCAAGTTATGGATTTTTTAAGTTGGTTACAAAATTCTGACCAAATGAACAGTAACTCAGCCAATTTTGCAACGTCATATCTTTGGCTACAAGGATCCAAATCCAGAAATTCCAAATTTCAGTTCAACCTCTAGATGTTCTCTAGGTGTGGTCAAAATTTCATACCAAGATTCATTCTACACAGGGAGATATTAAACTTTAGGTACATGGTCGAAATTCTGGCAACTTTTGGACCATTTTGCCCATACAATTTTTCCAAACCATGCAAACACTTCATTCACAAGGGGAAAGCCCTCCAAGGCTATCCCATATATGTCCATTACACATAGGAATTACATTCCCTTTCTTTTAACAACTTTATGTGGGCAAAACAGAATTTACAAGTAAGCAGCCCATCATTCACACTTAGGCAGCTTTGCACCACATCACTTACATAGCCAAAACATTACTCAAATGTTCACATACTTGTCTCATTTTACATACACTACATGTACATGCATACATGCACTACAATATGGTCTTAACTCAGCTAAATACGCACCCTAGGTTACAGGAGGTCCTGAGACACAATGGACTCCAAAAACAGGATGCTGGACAGCTGCTGCACAACACAATAAGTACCACCATTAAAAATACCAAATGTGCTCCTAAAATCACCAAACTTTCCAGATCATAACTAGACATATGGAAGTTCATGTACCTGAAATTTCAGATCAAAAATCAAACCAAAAAGGTTAGTTTGAAGGTGATCTTTCAGCTGGACCTGAAATGACAGAATTGAGGGGAGTAAGTTTCATTGAGAAACTTAGTAAGGGTAGCACTTGGATTCAATAGGCAATGTAACCATCATTAAAACCTGCATCCAAAGACACTAAAACACAAAAACCACAATGCATATATACAAGATATAGCAACCAAATGCAGCAGCCAAACACAAACAACAAACACATGAAATGTGGCAGCAACATATACCATAGGTTAGTCCATAAAACATGCAATAAACTTAAATAAATCACTATGGCAGCCCTCCTCAAGCTAATGCTTGGTCTTAGGAGGATTTTAACAGTAGTTAGTACTAACTTTTGGGCTCTAGAAACCCAGAAATTCGCTGCCATCACTGTGCACTTCACACTAGGTCACAAAACCTTCAATAAGTGCACTCCCCTCACTAAGCTTGGTTCATCAAGCACATGGCTCTCTTCCAAGCTTAGCCCTAGCTCCATGGATATTTGAAAATACAGAAAACAACCCATGAGAGCAAGAGAACCCTTACCTTGATGGGTATGCTGAAATTGGAGCTTGATCCTAGGTGCACTCAAGCAATAGCACCAAATAGCTTCCAATTGTGCTTCCTTGACTTCAATTGCAAGTAGTTTTGAGTTTGAAGGTATGGTGGCTATGGAGGAAGTGTGGAGGAAAGGGCTGGCTTTCTTTTCACTGGTGGAGGCCGAAATTTAGAGAAGCAAAGGTGATCTTGACTACTTAAATAGTCAAAAGTACACTAAACACACTTAAGTAGTCTTAACCTTGTCTTATGTCATTTTCCTTGCTACAAGACTATGGTTTCTTAGTCTTAATCTCTTGGCCCACATTTGACCATCCTTATCTTCCTTTAGCAGCCCTCCTTATGTGGGATAACCCCACAAAACTTCCATTTGACTTAAGTCATAGACATACACATCTTAAGGCCTACATTAGAACACTTAGGTCCTTTATGCCTTTTTGTGTTTTCTTTGTCCTTAGTTGTCTTCCATAAGCAATTTGGTCCTCCAATAGCACTTTCATACCATTCATATCCTTCCCATAACTCTCCAAATCTCTTTTGTGAAAGTTTTGCAATTGAGTACCCGAATTTCCAAAATCTTACAAAAAAGTCCATAGGTTGCTTGACAAACAAGCAATCCTTAAGGCTTTTCTTGGGGACCAAGTTACCAACTTGGAACACTTTTAAGGAGGTGTTGATCATACCTTTTACCCCCCACACTACAATCACTATGGTGAGAATTACACAATATAATGGTTTTTAGCCATTATGACACACTTGTAATTCTCCCATTTTGTGAGGTGGTAACAATCCTCCCCCCCTTAAAAATTTTGGTCCTCCAAAATAGCCTTTAGCTTCGGGTATTCTTCAGGATACCTTTCTATAAGGTCTTTTTCAGTTTCCCAGGTTGCTTCTCTTTCAGAGTGGTGTGACCACTGAACTTTAACCATGGGAATATGTTTGTTTCTTAACCTTCTAGTATCCTTGGCTAAGATAGCTATAGGTTTCTCTTCATATGTCAAGTTAGGTTCCAATCGTATGTCTTCCACTACAATAGCATGCTTTGTGTCTAGTAGACACTTCTTAAGAATACTGATGTGAAAAACATTATGAACACTTGACATGCTTGGCGGTAGAGCTAACCTGTATGCTACCTTGCCAACTCTATCCAAGATCTCATAAGGACCAATGTATCTTGGAGCTAACTTGGTTCTTTTGCCAAATCTGACAATGCCTTTGGTTGGTGCAACTTTCAGCCAAACATTGTCACCAACCTCAAATTCCAAGTCTCTCCTTCTTTTGTTGACATAGGCTATGGTCCTTTCATTGGCTGCCTTTAATCTTTCTTGAATCTTCTTGATTTTGGCAGTAGTCTCTTCAATAATTTCGGGACCCAACTCTAGCCTGTCTGATGCTTCCACCCAACAGTGGGGTGTCATGCACCTTCTTCCATATAATGCTTCATAAGGTGTCATGCCAATGGTGCTTTGGTAACTATTGTTATATGAGAATTCCACCAATGGCAAGTGTTGGTCCCATTCACCTTTGAAATCCAACACACAGCTCCTGAGCATGTCTTCCAGTATCTGTATCACCCTTTTAGATTGCCCATCTGTCTGAGGATGATAAGCAGTACTCAGGTGGATTTTGGTTCCTAGTGCTTTATGAAAAGCACTCCAAAACCGAGCTGTAAATCTTGGATCTCTATCAGATACAATGGAGTCTGGCACTCCATGTAGTCTCACTATCTCCTGGACATACATCTGGGCTAACTTCTCCAAGGAGTCTGTGAGTTTCATAGGTAAGAAGTGGGAACATTTGGTTAGCCTATCCACAATGACCCAGATTGTATCATGCCTTAATCTTGTCATAGGCAACCCAGTCAAAAAGTCCATGGTTATGTTGCCCCACTTCCTCACTGGTATAGGTAGAGTCTGTAGGATACCAGCTGGCTTCTGGTGCTCTACCTTTACCCTCTGGCATGTGGCACATTTGGAGACATAAGTAGCTATGTCTCTCTTCATATGTGGCCACCAGAAGTGACTCTTCAAATCTTTATACATTTTCTCACTTCCTGGATGGATGTTCAACTTGCTTGTGTGAGCTTCTTCAAGTATTTCATCCCTGAGCTTTGCTCCTTTAGGCACATATATTCGGTCCTTGAAGTACAGTAATCCTTGCTTGTAGGCAAAGGATTGATACAAGGAACCTTTTTCCTCTCCTGAGATCTTTTTCAGATCAGGATCTGTCTCCTGTGCCTTTTTGGCTTCTTCAATCCATCCAGACTGAATTGTCAATGTGTAAATTTGGGCTTCCTCCCACTTATGCCATTTATGCCATAGGCATAGCAGACTATTTTGCTCATCATGATCAGCTAAGGATCCTCCTTTCAAAAGTCCTGTGTACTTCCTGCTCAAGGCATCTGCTACTAGATTGCCTTTGCCCTCTGTGTACTGTATACTGCAGTCATAGTCCTTGATGTACTCTAACCATCTCCTTTGCCTCATGTTCAACTCTTTCTGAGTGAACAAGTACTTTAGGCTCTTATGGTCAGTGTAGATCACAAAGGAACTACCCATCAAGTAATGCCTCCATTGCTTTAGAGCAAAAATCACTGCTGCCAGTTCTAGGTCATGGGTAGGATAATTTTGCTCATGGGGTCTTAACTGCCTTGACCCATAAGCAATGACATTTCTGTCTTGCATAAGCACACAACCTAACCCAGATCTAGATGCATCTGTATATATGATGTAGGGCTTACTTGGATCAGGAAGAATCAACACTGGAGCTTTAATCAACCTCTGCTTGAGCTCCTGGAAACTCTTTTCACACTTCTCAGTCCACTCAAATCTTTGACCCTTCTTGGTCAGATGAGTAAGAACTGAGGCAATCATGGAAAAGCCTGATACAAATCTCCTGTAGTATCCAGCTAATCCTAGGAAACTTCTGATTTCCTTCACAGTCTTTGGTCTTTCCCACTCTTGCACTGCCTTGACCTTTTCAGGGTCTGCCTTAAGGCCTTGTGCATCTATGATGTGTCCTAGGAAAGACACTTCCCTTATCCAGAATTCACACTTGGATAACTTGGCATAAAGCTGATGCTGCAACAGAGTCTTTAAGACAATCTTCAGATGATGTTCATGTTCATTTTCATCCTTGGAATACACTAGGATGTCATCAATGAACACAACCACAAATTTGTCCAGATGTGGTCTGAACACCCTGTTCATCAAGTCCATGAAAGCAGCTGGGGCATTAGTCAAACCAAACGGCATGACTGTGTACTCATAATGCCCATATCTGGTCCTAAATGCAATCTTAGGAATGTCCTCTTCCTTTACTCTCAACTGGAAGTATCCAGATCTCAAATCTATCTTGGAGAAGATCTTAGCTCCCTTGAGTTGATCAAACAGATCCTCAATCCTAGGGAGTGGATACTTGTTCTTGATAGTCACTGCATTAAGCTTCCTGTAGTCAATGCATAGTCTCAAAGATCCATCCTTCTTTTTCACAAAGAGAACAGGAGCTCCCCATGGTGAAACACTTGGCCTTATGAACCCTTTTTCAAGAAGTTCATCAAGTTGTTTCTTGAGCTCATTCATCTCTGTGATTGGCATTCTGTAAGGAGGTATGGATATTGGACTAGCTTCTGGTTGCAACTTGATTTCAAATTCAATCTCCCTTCGTGGAGGAATACCTGGTAGGTCTTTAGGAAAGACTTCTGGAAAGTCTCTCACTATAGGTATTCTGTCCACTTCCTTATCACAGTGCAATTCATTCAATGCATAACAATAATCATGCTCAAAAATCACAGGTATCTCATCTAATACCTCTAGCTCCATGCCATGCATTTCATACACTAATTCCTTAGAATTCACTAATGCATGCACTTCACCATTAGGCAATGTGATTTCCCTCTTAGCACAATCAATTCTTATGTTATGCATAGCAAGCCATTTCATACCTAGCACTAAATCATACTTAGGAATGTCCAACACTAGCAGATTAGTCATAACCTTAGTCTTTCTTACTACTAGCTCACAATCGTTAGCTAGGTCATTAGTGAAAAGACATTGACTACCTGCTGTTTTCACTAAGGATATCCTAGGCATATTTCAGTAGGCAATTTCATGGCATCAACAAATTTCCTAGCCACTATAGACACAGATGCACCAGTATCAAATAGAACACTAACAGGCATACCATTAAGGTAAATGTTACCTCTTAGTGCTCCTCCCTGCTCTGATGTCTCTGGCTTCTCCACTTGGAAGACTCTGCCAGCTCTTTGCACTGGAGGCCGAGGCACTGGAGGAACTGGCCTCTGCTGTCCCTCCCTTGGTGCTCCTCCTCTAGGTCCTACCCCAATAGGTCTTACTGGACCTTGGTCTTCTGGCCTCCTTTGAGCTTGTGGGTAGTCTTTGATCCAATGATCCATGGATCCACATCTTGGACACGCTTGGGTGTCAAAATAGCAAGGTTTCTTCCCATGAAACTTCTTGTATTTAGGGCACCTTAGGCCAGGGAACTTCCCTTTAACCTTGCCCTCACCACCAAGATGAGAATTCTTGGCAATTCCTTTTCCATGTGGTCCCTTCTTCTGCTTGCCTCCTGCCTGACTACTTTCCCCTGGTCCACTGGGAAAGTACTAAGTCTCATACTCCTCTTGCTCTACTAATAGAGCTTTCTACACTGCTTCATAGTATGTAACTGCTCCAAAAGGTCTAACAGCCTTTCTAATGTCTGACTTTAGGCCTCTGACAAATCTTTTGGCCTTCAATTCCTCCAATCCATGATATTGAGGAGCATACCTCACCAACTGATTGAATTTGTGCTCATACTCTAGGACACTGAGGTTGTCCTACCTTAGAGCATCAAATTCAGCTTGCTTCATATCCTTGATGGCATCACTGATGTACTGTTCCTGGAACAGCTGTGTGAACTCTAGCCAGCTCATCTCAATATCTCTTCCTGACCTTCTGCCCTTCTGGAAAGCATACCTGTCTCTGGTGTTTCTCCACCACATCTCTGCACTGCCTACCAAGTTGTAAGTAGCCAGTGACACCTTCTTGGTGGAGCTGAGTGGCATCCTCTCAAACATCTTTTCTATGAAGATTAACCACTCCTCAGCTCTCTCTGGCCCAGCTCTTCCATCAAACTGTGGAGGTCTTAGGCCTTGGAACCTCTCCAACAGTCTGACCTCATCTAGGCCTTCTAGATCCTCTGATCTATGTCTCCTGGATCTGTGAGAGTCCTCTGTATGGTGATGCTCTCTATGATCTCTCTGCCTTCTCCTGGATCTTCTCTCATGGCCTTCCTCAATCTCATTCCTAGTGGAGGAATGGTCATAGACTGAGGGATTGGTCCTGGACACCTGACCAATCTCAGATCTTACTCTTCTGCCTCTTGGATTTCTCCTATCCTCATCTTCCACCTCAATGGTCTCATCATTTGTGTCTTCTAAGCTTCCAGAAGGAACATATTCAGATGTGTTCCTAGTATCCTCTTCTGGTTGTTGCTGTGCATCCTGAACTAGTTCTGCTGGAGCTACTTGGACTCCCTGCTATTGTCCTTGAATCAGCCTCATTAAGTTTTCATTGATTAGAGCTAAGTTCCTCTGAAGCTCTAACCAAACCTGAGGCACTTCAGGGTTTGCTACCCCCTGTTGCCCCTGATTCCCTCTATTCTGTTCATTTCTTTGTTGCCCAGAATCAGTAGGAGGCCTTCGGGGTGGATCCCCTCTCCTTGTGGCAACCATGTTTACTTCCTGCATTGATGATCCATCATAGAGCACATATAAAGATCATAGGTATTTCAATGGTACTTGACACTAGCAGCTGACCAAACTGAGTTCATATATGTAGATGCATGCAATGCCAACTATATGCAATGTACATGTATAAACCATGC